>JAPMOR010113017.1:483678-499582 GCA_026543865.1 Argiope aurantia | reverse complement strand
TATATATATATATATATATATATATATATATATATATAAAATAAATTGAAAAATATTTAACATACAACAGTTTCATGAAATAAGTGCTGTTTAATACCATAACAGTATTAAATTTTATACCATATTAATACTAATTATTTTAATACCTTTCAAATCCTGTTAAAATGCTCTAATACATTTTTATAGCATGTATAAAAAAATTACAACTAACAAACATATTTTTGAAACATGAAAGTAATAAAATATGTATAAATTAACTTGGAAGTGATACATTCTTTTCAACACAATGTGTCAAACTATGCTTTGTTTTTGGATTGTTTTTTTAGGTAACGCAGAGAAAATTCCATATACATGCTCTTTTAGGGCAGGTGGTAATGCTCACTTAAATGGTCTTCCACCAACTTGACTTTTCCTACCACAATAAATTGAATTTGTTCTTGCAATTGCTGTAGGTTGGACAGGTATTTGATTGCCTCTCCTTCTACTGCACTTCAAAACTCTGCTTGAGTAAATAAGATTTCTAAAAGGAGGGAAAAACATAAGAAGAAATCTAAGTACATTTCTCCTAACTTTCATCATAGAACTGAAGTGTTTAGTGGAAGAAAGTCCTATATGACATATTAATGAATTAAAGAAATTTAGCTTTAGAATGTATAAAAATACAAGAAAGCAACTTACAAAACCTCTTTTCATATTGAAACTACCTTATTAAATTATCTATAGAATAGATCCTAACATATTATAAAAGATGAATATATAAGTTTTCAAACTTCCGTTTGACACTTTCTTCCACTAAACTCTTTAAGTGAGGTCTAAAAAAATGATAAGTTGTTAGTGTTAACCCTGGACATATAGCATTAACTATACTTAAGAAAACATTAAAATAAAATTAATAGAGACCCATAAACTCTTTAGCTAAAATTTTAACAACATATTTTTAGATTCTTGAACTGAATGTATATTGTAGTAAATTTATCCCTCTTTCAGTTTCAATTTTTACAGCAATAAAAATTAAAAGAAAAGCATCAAACAATTAAGAAATCTAAAGTTAAACAGACTTCAAAACTGGATTTTAAAAAGTTTAGTCTTTAAAAATAAAAAAATTTATACAATATAATATAAACATTAAATTGTCACACATTAAATCTTATTTTATATCTTGCAAATTTTCTAATGTAAATTTAACAAACCTACAAAAATAAGTTTAAAAAAGTACCTTCCAAAGTTATGCAAGGCAGACATCAATCCAGTTTCTGTTTTTCCAAACTTGTTTACATTCTTCACCATTTTTTATTGCTGGCTAAAAACATCAGGATTTTTTTGTACCCAGATTTAATCCAATTATTTATACCATCAAATTTTTGTAAATAATCATCATTATCTGCTTCATATCTCAGTTTTGATATTTAGATGCAATGGGTTGTGAAATAGTGTTAATAGTTGGTAGAACCATGTTGTTATCATTGCAACACTGTGAAAATTTGTCAATATCTGTAGGTGAAAGTGTGTCATTTGAAGAATGTGGAAGTGTATTATAATCAAATTGCAAAAGTATATCATTAGAAGAATGTGGAAGTGCCGTAGAAGAAAATTGTGGTTGTAGAGCATCATTAGATTGAAAAAAAGGAAAAACTTGATTATGTGATGGGTTAAAACTTAAAAGTAGGAAGAGAGTACTATTTGGATCCGATTTTTTCCCAGTAGCCACTTCATACATTAATTTCCTACTTTCTAGTGAATAAACAAATGTTGATTGTTTATTTTGCTTCAGAATCATAGCACTTAAATGCTTGCAAAGCTTTCCATTCATACTACAAAGCAAGTACAAATGAAACCTTCCAAATCAACAAAATAGTGGTCAATTTCAAAATAAGTACTGTGCTCATTTAGTGATCTGATGTTCTGAGTCCCTTTATCATCAGGCAAAAACTTTTTTACTAGTTTTTTGGAAGAATGCACAAAACTAAAATCTAAATATCTACAATATAGATACTTCTCAAACTTTGTGACGATGAAGTCTAATAATTGAACTAAGCTAAATGCTTTCACTTGTCCAAGTATGGTCTCTTTTAAAACTTTAAACAAACTTTCAACATAGTTTATTGTATTGTTTCTCCTGGTTCAAAGCATTTTTCTATAACAAGTGAACCATAATTGCTTTTTGGAGAACAACTTACTCAAATATATGATGAACTTGTCCTATTTTCTGACCATGCTATTCTCCCACATATTTTGAAGCAACTCTTTCAGCTGCATTTCAGTTTCTGCATACATCATTTCTTTAAAAGAAAAATATAGTTCTTGACAGTGCTCTTTTAGAATTTTGTGTTCACTATTCATAAGCCATCCCCACACTGCTTTCAGCACATGAAACTGACAGAGTAAGTAAGTGGAATTAGGCCACTTTTCTTTCTTTAAGACCATCACTTGTCATTAAAAGCAGAGGCCCATTTTGCAATAAACAACATTTCTCAGAGAAACACTCACAAAGATGTTTCACTCCTTCATGAAAAACATTAGTTTCTTCGGCATTTGTGATAATGCACCCAATAGGTATTCCACCAGCTACACATGAAGAAATAAAAAAGTAAACACAATGATTTAATCTGTCCATATGGCTAGATGCATAAACAATTTTCAATTCTTGAACATTGCTAAGTAAATCTATACTTTACTTCATTATTGGGGTCATTACAGCAGTCACCAAACTGTTCTTTTCTTTTGTTGACTGTAAGAGGAAATATATTTTTCAATTTCTCTAAGGATATTGCTTTTTTTGTGGCCCATAGATTTTCCAAAATTCATTATTTAGCAAGTGATTTATGACAGATAATGAGGGTAGCTTAGAACTGTCCATGCATGCTTTTTCATAATCTTCATCACTCTGAAGCTTTAATTCCATTTGCAACATCTGTCTTGCAGTAGCTGCTATATGTCCTAATTCAAACAACTCTATTATACGTTTTCACATCAGGTTTGATAATGGTTTGCACTTTTTAACAGCAGTACTATCAAGCAAATGATTATGAGAATACAGAAGCTCACATAATGCAGGAAACTCTATAACTTCTGGGAGTAGTTCTTTGTGTTTTGGCAGTGAAAAAAAAAATTCTGATCTCGATCTTTTGACAACTCATGATAAAAAGGTATAATAAATTCAATTTTATTTCTATGGAGCACAGGGTTTTGATCTTAAAACTGAATTCATTAGTTTATTCTTGATGTTTTATATTAGAAGCCTTAAATGACAATGACTATAGAATAGGTTAGCTAGTCATGTATGCCACAATATATACTAGTTACCTGTCATATATTAATTTAGTTAAGAGTTATGAAAATATAAATATTTTTCATGTACATAATATATACATTACATGACAAATCTAAAATGTTTTATGTTTAAATTCAGTAGTATAAAATAAAAATAATCTTTATTTGTAAGTTATTAAAATAATTAAGAATCTCTTTTTAGTTAGAAATTTTATTTTATACTTAAGATATGAAATATTAGATAATACTGGATTATGAAACGATTGAAGTTTGCTGTAACAGAAGTACATAAAAGTTTGAAACTTAAAAAAAAAAAAAGACAGAAATTAGAGGGCAATCCTAGGCAATTCTTAAAAAGCCAAACTATGGCAATGTTGTCCATACATTTTAAGACATAATAAAAATATGATTTTTTTATAACAAGTTCAAAAGCCAGTGCTGACAACTATACATCAAGTATTTGCAATATGTTTCTCCATAATGTGTTTCATATATTTGATTATATATTATTATTCATATATTATTTTATATAATATTTGGTATTATTATTAATCAAATTTAAATAATTAAAACTTACCTTTAAATAGCATTCCAGTAATCCAGTATTTTTACTTTTTTTCATATGTTTTGATACCTGTAAAAATAGTTTTTATATAATCCTCAATAATGAGAACACTAAATGTTAATTCCAATATTATAATAATTTTTTATAAAGCTATGAAGTAAAGTTTTAAAAATTTTAAATAATAATAAGCTAATCTAAAGTCTTTATTTTTTATTTAAAAAATATTTAAGATATGTTTGAAGATCATAAATTTATTAAAGTTATAAAAACTCTATATTTTAATTCAGTTCTTAACCCCTCATTGGGTGTAACTGGTCTATCAAGTACAGCTTTTAAATTCAAGTCAATTTAGTGCCAGATCTGAAATTTTTTAAATCTTTTCTTAATATAAAATGTGTTCTTAATCATAAAATGTGTGTTATAGAGATCACAAATCACAGCACACACACACACACAAAAAAAAAAAAAAAAATGTTTATTGAACTGATCAGAAGATTGAAAAAAGAATAAAAAGAACATATATTTCCATACTAGGAAAATATATATAAACTATGCAATACTTGCTCAACCCAAATGAACTTTAGATCACATCTTGGTTAAAAATATATGTTAACTCTAAAACTTTTATGAATTTTTAACATTAAAACAATTTAAAAAACATGAATTATACAAATACTTATTATAATGGAATTTGATGCAATTAAATATATCTGTAACTAGACAGATATAAATATGTCTCTTGCTATATGATAAACTTTAAATCTAACCTTGTTATTATCTAAATAATAAAACATAAAGTGTTTAAAATAACACACGTAATGCATTTGAATAATAATAATATTATATAAAATTAATATTATATTTTATATAATAATATTAATATAATAATATTTTATATAATAATATTAATATAATAATATTTTATATAAAAATAATAATATAAAATATTAGTTATTACTTGTTGCACATTGTGTTGGCATTTAAAGTCCCCTTTATAAACATTAAGGCTCCCAGTTGATTTGTGTGCTCTCTGAACACGCCAAACTGATTCTTTGTTCATATTCTTTAATCCTTTTCTAACATATGTGTTACAAAAATGCAAAGAATAAGTATTCAAAAAAGATGTATAAACTATTTATAATTTATAAATCTTGATATTAAGTTAATAACTAATATCAAGATTAATAACTAGATTTTTAATAACTATAATAACCTAAATATCTTAATAAATATAGCATATTTGCAGATAGGCATCTTATGGTAATAATTTTAATATGAAATTAAAAAATAAATCCCTCTGTGTTTTTTTATTTTACATGCATATTCAATAAAAATTGTAATGATTTCTACACTGTTTAGTGTCATCCAAATATCTTACTAAATATAGTATATTTGCATATAGATATTTTATGGTAATAATTTTAACATGAAAATTGAATTAAAAAATTGGCCGAACATTTTTCGTAAAATAAAAGCTTGATTTTCAAATCTTATTTTAATTATACTTCACAGAAAAATTGTTATATGTGCTAATTCTTTATTTATTAGGTTCAGAAATATGAAAAATAGTTATCTCATCAGTCTCAATTATTTTATACTTGTATTTCTCTGGAAGATTTAATTTCTCCATTTTGAAAAAGAGCAGACAAAAAAGTACGCCGAAACTAATGAACAACACATAGGGTTGCAGCAGCTACAGCTTAGAAAAGTCTGTGCGAAAGAAATCGACCAATCAGAGCATGGTGGTTTCCTTTACTAAAGAGTTAGTCTGTACAATTTGGGAACTCGCAATTGGATTGTGATATTTACTTGCGCAGTTTATCGTGGTATTCACTTGGAATTAGTAACCTCTCTGTCAACTGAAGCTTTCATACAAACTTTAAGAAGATTTTTTGCCCGAAGAGGACGTTGCTCAATGATATACACTTGTTGCGACATAAATCGTAAATATTTTATTTAAAAGTAGCTAACGATTATTTTAATAATTATAAATTTTATTTTGTAAATAGCTGTGAAATTCAGATTGGCAACAGTGATATTTTTGGAACTTTTAATTTGTTGTTTAAAAACGAAGCTAGAATTTTGAATGAAAATAAGTTGATGTAAATTTGATAATATTATCTATAATGTAATAAGATTTAGTTTTATAGTGTTTGTCTGCATTTTATTTATTGTTGACGCGCGAATATAACACACTGATAACGGCACAAATTTTTTGGGAACATCAAGAGCGTTCAACTCACTCAATTGGCAAGAAATAACAGCTGAATGTGCCATAGAGAAGATCAAATGGCACTTCAATCCTCCTACTGCACCATAGTAGGGAGGTTGGTGGGAGAGAATGATACGTACCATCAAACAACTTTTAAGGAAAGTTCTTGGTCGTGCTTCTGTATCTTACGAAGAAATGCTGACTTAGTTATGTGAGTGTGAGAGCATAGTCAATGGACGCCCACTTACTTACATATATGATTGAAGGCTATCAAACCATCAGACTTCATCCAAGATATTAAAGGCACTGAAGTTTTGGACTTGGACATTGTAGACGCTAAGCATTTACGTAAGCGTATAAGTTATCTTCAAAATCTGCGCTATCAATTACGTCAACGGTTCCAAAAAGAATATTTATCAGAGCTTATTCGGAATCCACAGTTAGCTCCCAAGCGATGTGATTTATCAGTAGGAGATATTGTTCTCGTGTGCTCGGACAATGTTAAACGGTTAAACTGGCCTTTGGGACGCGTCATCGAAATGTTTCAAGGAAAGGACAACATCGAACGAGTCGTCAAATTGCGCGTGTATAATGGAGAAATTATCCGACATATTCAGAGAATTTATCCCTTAGAATTGAGCTCTTCTGAGATTTTCGAGGATGTAACTGCAATAGTTGAAAGTGCTCCCGATACCTCTTATAGTGCTAAACAGTGTTCTACTTCAAATGACCAATCTTTTCAATCTGAAGATCTTTCTAAAGAACAAGAAGAAACTCTGAAGAAAACACGACTTGGTCATCAAATTGTCCCTCCGAAAAGATTGGACTTCTAGACTGAACTTCAACTTTAATTTCAGTACATTTTATATAATCTGTTTAGTATTTTAGTTTATTCATTAACAATTATTAATTAAGATTTCTGTAGTATTTACTTGTATTGCATCTAATTTATATTTTGTTTTGTATTTCTTTAAGCAAGCTATGCCCGGAATACAAAAGGTGGGAGGATGTTGCCACTCACCATTAAGTTTTGTATTTCCTGTTTCTTTAATTCTACTCTTAGCTTATTCCAACTTGAAATCTGGCAACTTCTTTTTAGTTTAGGTTACGAACAATTGGAATGTGAATGGTTCTTTTGATGTGATTATGTTAACTTACGCTTTTTAATAGTAAATATAAAAGTTTTCATCAATATTATGTACCTATTCTATGCGGAATAACTTTCTTTACTGGAAATAGCCTCAATATCTCTGTGTCGTGTTGTGAAAATAAATATATTTAAAACGAAAGGAGAGTTTGCATTGAGTCATAACAAAAATTGGCGTCCGTGACAGGATAAATAGTACTCTGCATTACGTTGTGAGATAGAAGTAAATTTATATACGAATTGAATATTACTTCCGATTAATGAACTGGAAGGTAATTAATTCATGGATCTTTTTCTCACTTATTCTGAGTTGTTTTATTTCAAAGTGGTTCATATTTTATTTCATTGTTTATTATTGTAAGTGAACTATTTTCAAATTGAAGATATTTGTGTCGAGTATATATGTTCAGATTCATTCACATTTAAAATAAGTAAAATGACTCAAAAGGCAGAACAAGCAGAGATTGAGGCTAAATTAAAGGCTGGACAATTAAAGGTTGAAAATAAATTAAGAAATGAAAGAACGAATTTAAGACGTGTTTTTACTGTATCGGCAAACACGTTCGATGATATTCATCCTGATAAAGTAAAGAACATTCACGTTCAATATAACAAAGTTGTCGAGAAAGCTGAACGTTTATTTAAAGTTGATGATGAAATTAAATAATGTATTATTTTTACTGATGAAGAACATGATACGATGGAATCATACAGAGACAGATTTACCGAAATAAGAGTTGTTTATGAAAAACAATATACACAAGATGAAAGTTGCTCTGTAGTTTCCAGTAAATGCTCACATGACAATTTAAAATTGCCAAAATTACGTATGAAAGAGTATGATCTAATACCTAGAACCTGGGTTGCGTTTTGAGTACAATTTTGTCGTATTGATGAAGATGAGAATATAAGAGAAGAAGATAAGTTTCAATATTTATTATCCTCGTTAAAACCAAAAACAAAGGCTCGTGATATTGTGGAAAGTTACCCACCGTCCAAGGACAATTATGCGCAAGTTATAGAGCATTTGAAGTCCGGATTTGGGAGGAAGGATTTACTGATTGAAGTTTACATTCGAGATTTATTAGCATTAGTCAACAGTAAATCGAATATCAAGTTAAATGATTTGTACGATAAACTTGGTTCATATTTACATGTATTAGAGACATTAGGTGTGACAACGTCTAATTATGCAGCAATGTTGTATCCAGGTGTTGAATCGTGTCTCCCAACAGAAATCTTAAAAGCATGGGATAGATATAGGCTGAATAGAGAAGACAAAGATGATTCTGTTGTCTCGAAGGATAAAGTCCTAGAAAATCTTATGGCTTTTTTACGAAGAACATCCTTTTCTAGCAGAAACTTCATTTGGCGATGGTATGAAACGTAAAGAATCTCATAAACCACCACTAAGAGATGAACCTATTGCTGCTACTCTAATTGCGAATACATCCGTTGGAAGAAATCAGTGTATTTTCTGTGAGCGTGCTCATGCAAGTCAAGACTGCCAGAAAATCTCCAACTTGGCTTATGAGGACAGAAAGGGACAAGTTATGCGCAAGAGATGCTTCCCCGTTTGCCTTAAGACTGGTCATATGGCAAAAAGATACCATAGTTCCGTTAAATGTGTGATTTGTAGACGAAGGCATTATGCTTTACTATGTCCAGATTTACGAAAGGATAAAATTTCCTCGAAGAGTAGAGAAGTTGATGAGGAGCAACATTCCACGGAAACTTTGTTTACAAATCTTCCCTCAGAACGTAAAATTTATCTAAAAACTATCACTGTCAGACTACGACATAAAAACAAAGAAGTCTGTTCGCGCATTGATGGATGATGGATTCCATCGTTCTTATATTGAAAAGAGTTTAGTCGCAGAATTGAATCTTTCTCCTTCCGGAACGGAAGTGCTTTCTCAAGGATTGTTTGGAGGCGTAATTTCTCCTTCTATGGAGTATGGGAGATTCACAGTAATGGTTGAAAGCTTGGATCGTAAATATTCGACTTCAATGTCTCTTCTTGATCAACCGAAAATTTGCTCAATTTTACCAAGGATAAGTGATAGAAATTTAATTGCCGAATTTGCTTCTAGAGGGATTAAACTGAGTGATGTTGGACAAGATACGCCACCCATAAGAGTTCTTCTGGGAGCAGATGTGCTAGGAAGAATAATGACCGGAAGAATAGAGATACTTACGTCCGGAATATCAGCCATAGAGACTTTATTGGGTTGGACCATTTTAGGATTAGGGAAGAAAAAAACAATCTGTTAACATGGTTACACTAGCTCTGCAAAATATCGAGTTTCCAAAGATTTGGGATTTAGAAGTTTTGGGAATTAAAGATCCCATTGAAAGGAAAAATAAGTCAATTCTGGCAGAAGAAACTCTGCTACATTTCAAAGAAACTGTAAAATTAAAAGATCTACGATATGAAGTAGCATTACCTTGGTTGTCTGGTCACCCACCAGTGTACAATATGCATGATGTGGCTGAATCTAGACTATGTTCAGTTACAAAACGTCTAGTGAAAGAAGATATCTATAAAGTTTACGATGATGTTTTGAGACAATGGCAAAGGGAAGGTATAATAGAAGCTATCGCAGAGAATGAAATTTCAAACCCAGGTCATTATCTTCCTCATAGACCCGTCATCAAATCAGCAAGCCGCACTACTAAAGTTCGTCCAGTTTTTGACGCATCCTTCAAACAACCAGGATATGCTTCTCTAAATGAATGTTTAAGTGTTGGGCCTAGCCTCTAAGAATAGATTCCTCCTCTTCTCTTAATATTTCGCACTAATAACTTCGGAGTGATTACTGACATTAAGCAAGCTTTTTTACGATTTAGTGTCAGACCAGAGGATCGTGATTTTTTGAGATTCTTGTGGTGGGATTCCAAAGGTAGTTCGAAATTGGGATTTTTCAGACATTGTAGAGTTGTCTTCGGAGTTGCATCAAGTCCTTTTCTTTTGAAGGGTAGCATTCGCCATCACTTGGATTCAACTGAATTCCAAAATGAGTCTCTTCAACCGACAGACCAGAAACTTAAACGAGGATTTCATGTGCACAATTTAACAGTCAGTGTTGAAAACAAAGAAGAATTATTACGGTTCAAGGAACAAACCATGCAAATAATGAATGCAGCGTCCTTTGAATTACGGAGTTGGGCTCACATAGGAATTAAACATCTAGAAAGTCAAAATGTGCTCGGACTTAAATGGTATAACGAGACCGATGAGCTCTACTGTGTTCATCCTGAAGCTGATATGGGAATAAGTGATACTATTTCTAAGAGGAAATTACTTTCAATTGTAAATAGTATATATGATCCTATTGGTTTCACCTCACCTGCGACTTTATTACCAAAATTGTTGTTGCAAGAAGCCTGGCGTAATAAATTGGACTGGGACGAGGAGTTAACACCTGATATGCAAAAACGGTATCAACGATGGGCTAAACATTTAGATCTTATTGAAAGATGTAGAATTCCTCGCAAGCTATTTTATGGAAGTTTCGAAAAGGCCACCTTGCACATATTTACGGGTGCTTCTGCTCATGGGTATGCGTGTTGTGCTTTTTCACGGTGTAAAAAAGAGGAAGAAGTGAAAATCTCATTGGTTTCCGCAAAAGCTAGAGTAGCACCTGTCCCGAGATGTAGAATTCCCCGATTGGAACTATTAGGAGCACCCACTGGAGCTAGAAGTTCTTCAACAATTAAAGAAGCGCTTGACTTATCTTTGGAGACATATTTTTGGACGGATTCTATAGTAGTTCTGGGGTGGATTACTAATTCAGAACCATGGAATACATTTGTGGGTAACAGAGTAAAAGAAATAAGAGAACTCACAAATGTTGGAGATTTGTTCCTGGAGATGTCAATCCTACAGTTATACCTTCAAGACCATACGATTGGTTTGAACTTTTACGAAGCCAGTGGTGGGAGGGTCCAAAATGGCTCTACGAGCCTCTGGAGTTTTGGCCCTATGCTGAAATATCTCTACAAGAAGAGGCATTAGTAGAAAGACGAAAGTCTGTTGCTGTAAATCTTAATATCAATACCAAAGAATGTATTGGAAGTAGATTTTTATACTTTTCCAGTTATCCAAGAATTATCCGAGTGGCAGCTTGGATATTGAGATTTTGTCGGAACGTAAGAGTGAATTCAGACAAGCTGACAAAAGAGCTGTCATACGAAGAAATTCAAAGAGCCGAAGAAGAGTTGATCCGATTAATACAATCAGAATGGCCGTCTGATATTCGTGATTAATACACACAGACTATTCAGTTCTACGAAGAGAATAAGATTTTGAAAGTTCGTTCGAGACTTATACTTGGAGAAGATCCAGAAGATTTTGTACGACCTACAGTTTTACCAGATCATCCAATTGCCAGGAGACTTATTGATTATATTCATCAGAAGCTTCACCATGCTGGTGTGCAAACTACTCTGTCTCATTTACGCGAACGGTTTTGGATTCCTCGAGGCCGTAGGGTAGTCAGAAAAGTTTTGAAAAGATGCATTACACGCAAGAGATATACATCAAAGCCTGTGCTGCCAGATAGTCCAGCTCCTCTTCCTGCCGACAGAATAAATCGCGTTGCTGCGTTTCAAGTGACTGGTGCTGATCTAGCAGGTCCCTTATTCTTTAAAAGAGGTGAAAAGGCTTGGATTGTGATATTTACGTGCGCAGTTTATTGTGGTATTCACTTGGAATTAGTAACCTCTCTGTCAACTGAAGCTTTCATGCAAGCTTTAAAAAGATTTTTTTGCTCGAAGAGGACGTTGCTCAGTGATATACACTGATAACGGCACAAATTTTTTGGGAACTTCAAGAGCTTTCAACTCACTCAATTGGCAAGAAATAACAGCTGAATATGCATAGAGAAGATCAAATGGCACTTCAATCCTCCTACTGCACCATGGTATGGAGGTTGGTGGGAGAGAATGATATGTACCATCAAACAACTTTTAAGGAAAATTCTTGGCCGTGCATTTGTATCTTACGAAGAAATGCTGACTTAGCTATGTGAGTGTGAGAGCATAGTTAATGGACGCCCACTTACTTACATATATGATGACCTTAATGAATTGAAGGCTATCAAGCCATCAGACTTCATCCAAGACATTAAAGGCACTGAAGTTTTGGACTTAGACATTGTAGACGCTAAGCATTTACGTAAGCGTATACGTTATCTTCAAAATCTGCGCTATCAATTACGTCAACGGTTCCAAAAAGAATAATTATCAGAGCTTATTCGGAATCCACAGTTAGCTCCCAAGCGATGTAATTTATCAGTAGGAGATATTGTACTCATGTGCTCGGACAATGTTAAACGATTAAACTGGCCTTTGGGGCGCGTCATCGAAATGTTTCAAGGAAAGGACAACATCGAACGAGTCGTCAAATTGCGCGTGTATAATGGAGAAATTATCCGACATATTCAGAGAATTTATCCTTTAGAATTGAGCTCTTCTGAGATTTTCGAGGATGTACCTGCAATAGTTGAAAGTGCTCCCGATACCTCTTATAGTGCTAAACAGTGTTCTACTTCAAATGACCAATCTTTTCAATCTGAAGATCTTTCTAAAGAACAAGAAGAAACTCTGAAGAAAACACGACTTGGTCGTCAAATTGTCCCTCCGAAAGATTGGACTGATAGGCTGAACTTCAACTTTAGTTTCAGTACATTTTATATAATCTGTTTAGTATTTTAGTTTATTCATTAACAATTATTAATTAAGATTTCTGTAGTATTTACTTGTATTGCATCTAATTTATATTTTGTTTTGTATTTCTTTAAGCAAGCTATGCCCGGAATACAAAAGGTGGGAGGATGTTGCCACTCACCATTAAGTTTTGTATTTCCTGTTTCTTTAATTCTACTCTTAGCTTATTCCAACTTGAAATTTGGCAACTTCTTTTTAGTTTAGGTTACGAAAAATTGGAATGAGAATGGTTCTTTTGATGTGATTACGTTAACTTACGCTTTTTAATAGTATATATAAAAGTTTTCATCAATATTATGTACGTATTCTATGCAGAATAACTTTCTCTACTGTAAATAGCCTCAATATCTCTGTGTCGTGTTGTGAAAATAAATATATTTAAAACGAAAGGAGAGTTTGCATTGAGTCATAACAGCAGGTAAAAAAAGTGCTCAATACGCTCAATAACTAATAAAGACGCTTTATTATTCACGAAAGCACGAATTCACAGTGGTAAAGCGCAGACAAAACGTATACAAAGCAATATTTTCCATAAAACATCAGCACACAGGCAGCAAATCGATAATAAACAACCATAACAGTAGAAAACGTTTAGAAAGACGAAACAAAATGATTGCTTGAGCTAACTAGAGATGCATAATCCAAGATTTTTTGAATAACAAATAATTTTGCTATTGTTATTTTTAAATAATTTTTCCAAATATCTGTTATTTCAATCACATTATTAATTAAAAATTATTACTTAATATTAAATATAAAATTTATTAATTATAATATATACTTAATTTACTAATTTAAGTAACGTGTGATTGAATTAATTTATCTATTTCAGCTTACTTCTTAAATTTGATTTTTTTTTCAAAACTATTTATTTAATTTCTTCATTGAAATACACCATTTTCTGAAAATTTTGTATAAAATATATATGTTATTTCCTTAAATTGTTTACTTTAGTTCAATATTCTGCCAACAGAAGGCCCCAGCAGTAAAGGGAATATATGCAAAGTCAAGTCACAAGCAATTAAAAGGATTTGTATTGAATAGTGCATCATCCAAAGCGAATATCGGAAAGACAAGGTTGCTCTCATGAAGTGGAGCGGCGACTTCACACTTTCCAGTGAATAGGGATGACGAATATTTTTCGAGCGGTTATTACGTAACCAATATCAAAAAGTCCCAAATACCAGTGATCAATACTTTTCAAAGAGGGGTGTGATTCAAATCCTTGATACTATCTTACTGGTGATATTTCGATTACAGGTTTTGGATCACGATAGAAAGTAACAATCGATACGAAATAAATAAAACTTACCGGAGCGGTGACTTCACTGGAAAGTAATAATCGATACGATCTGTCCAATGGAAGCTCTAAAAAAAAACGGAAAAGGAGAAATCTGTGAATGGATTGAAAAGTGAATAGACCGACTATTGGAATTATCGTATCATTGAATTGCATAACACTGAAATTTATCGCAGAGGTGACTTCACTGGAAAGTGTGAACACGCCTCTCCACTTTATGAGAGTAACCTTGAATTTCCGATATTCGCATTTGATTATGCACTATTCCATACAAATCCTTTTTAATTGCTTGTGACTTGACTTCGCATATATCCCGTTTACTGCTGCCGCCATCTATTGGTAGAATATAAAAATAAAATAAACAATTTAAAGAAATGATATATATATTTAATTCAAATTTTTCAGAAAATGGCTTACTCCAATAAAGAAATTAAATAAATAGTTTTGAAAAAAAATCAAATTTAAGAAGTAAGCTGAAATAGATAAATTAATTCAATCGCACGTTCCTAAAATTAGTAAATTAAGTATTAATTACAATTAATAAATTTTATATATAATATTAAGTAATAATTTTTAATTAATAATATGATTGAAATAACAGATATTTGGAACAAATATTTAAAATAACAATAGCAAAATTATTTGTTATTAAAAAAATCGTGGATTATGCATCTCTAATATTAAAAGAGATAATAAACTAAATGCTTGTTTATTTGATAAAGCATTTTATGTAGAACTACGCAATTAACTCGGAACCTGTTAATGGGGTCAATTCACGGTCACGTACCAAACAAACCGTTTCAGTTGAATTTTCAACCGTTCTGTGCATGTCGTGATGTCTGTCGATAACGGTGACGAAACCATTGTTTAGTCAATATTACGCTAGCCGATCAATTATTAAAAACTTCTGATTTTTTTTAAAGATATTATTTTGAATTATTTTCTCCTTATTTTCTTAGTTATATAATTTTATTTCATATATTAAAATTTTAATTAGTATTTTCAATGGAATTTTTGTTTTTGCATAATTAATTAACATCGCTTTTTAATTCGTTTGGTGCCGCTTTATTCTTTCCTTTCCCATATCCTTCCCCCCTCCTCATTTTTATCCGAAGGATGCATTTTGACAAATGACTATGGCAGTGTTTTTGAAAAATTACATGTGTTCTTTTTTACATATTATTTAAATATTAGTGAATGTTGAATCTTATGAATATAGTTCCCCTAGTTAGTTAGTCCTTTTTAAAAATAATTATTAGTCTTAGATAAGTTAATATTTTAAAGCTTACTAATAAAATTATTATATTTTTTTTCTTATGTAACTACTTTTATAAATATTGAGATTTCGATGTTTTCAGTTTGCTCAGAGGAAAGAACATGAAACTCAAATTAGTATATATTCAATAAATTATGTTGACAATTTCAAATTATGAAATTTAAAAGGTATGGATACCTTTTTTATATCTATGCAACTTATGAATAAATAGTTTCATTTTAATTTGTAGAAATCATTAAAGGAAAACAAACAAAATCATGCTTTCATAATTTTTATTTACACATTATAAATATATATACAGAGAGAGAGATAGAGAGAGATAAAATATATGTGATAATTATTTGAAAAAATATGATCCAAGGCATGTTTCAATGTACTCACTAATTCAAAAAACTAAAAAAAAA
>JAPMOR010113017.1:369707-473678 GCA_026543865.1 Argiope aurantia | reverse complement strand
TAGGGAAAGAGATTCACTTATTAGATAAATTTAATCTGATTTATTAATTACATTTTTCAATTAATAATTAAGAAACAGTTCAAGACACATCATTTTATTTGAGATAAACAAATGAAGGCCTCTTTGTCTCACAGAAAAATTCGTAAGAATTTATGCCAACTTACATAATCTTATTCAAAGATGAATGAATTTGGTGATGAGCGTAATTCCCATGCCCTTAGAAAGGGTAAATTAAAATTTTAAAGAAATGAGTTCCACTGTCCAACGTATGTAAGTGCTGATTTTGGTAATTCTATTTCAAACTGTGAAGTCTGAAGATCAGCAAAACAAACAGACAAATAATGGTGCACACACTCATCCATCTTTATTATTAACTGAGACAAATGTTTGTGCGTTTCGGCGCTCTATTAGAGCTTACATATTTATCTCAGTGGAGTATACATCTAAGAAAAAGAAACTGTGCATTGTAGAAATTATTGTTTTTCTACTTCTGAAACATTTTAAAAAATTGTTAATTAAAAATTAAATGAGATTTTGATGAGTTTTTTTTTTATTACAATTATTACAGTATAAAAAGGGTTTTTTTTATCATCTTAAAATTCAAAAGATTACTTTTTCAATGATTCATTTGTTTTGAACTTTATTTATTATTTTATTTATTTGCAATAAATTCAAGAGCATATATTAAGCCTTTTTAACAACAGCAAATTTCACTGTTATAAAATAATTCAACCCGTTTGCATTATTGCTACACTTTTTTTTTCTATTGTTCAAGATGAAGTTACGAAGACATGGCTTATATTTCCATAATTAGTAAATTTCTGTTAAAGCGTGCTTTTAATATACTTTTAGAATTTTTTTGTAATTGAACTAAAGTTTAATTTTAAAACTGAGCATCGAAAAAAATTTTCAACTTTGCATTCATTTTTAAAATATCTGCTCTATCTTGTAATATAACTAAAAATATAACAATATGTATGATTGTTTTTATAACTTGAAAATTACATTATTATTATAATAAGCTGAATTGTAGTTTAATCAGAGAAATTTTCACTGGATAAGATATATGATAGATCATCTGAAACATTTCAAAAATTAAAAAGAAATATTCAGTAGTATACATAAAACTTTATTGCTAAATGATTCTATTCCCCGAATTTAGAAATTTAATAAGCCTGATTGGTTTCAACAAAACAGGTTTTGCATTAATTGAAGTTTATTCACTCCCGTTTTAAATTAAGGATTTACTGTCGTGTAGCTGATAAAAAATTAAAAAATTATGTAGTATAGAATGGTGCATGGCGTCTGAAACAGTAGGAGTTATATGACTATCAAAATTTAAAATTCTAAGATGTTTTGCTTAAGAAACCATTTAATTAAAAATTTTATATTGACCAGCCACCTCGACACATGTGTTGGTCGCCAAAAGCCGCTAGAAAGAAATGAATAAATAAAGATCAATGCAACTGCATCTGCAAAGCTTTTAAATTCAGAATTTTTTTTAATGATTCGTTTATCCCACGGTATGTCGTTCTCCGATTGCAAAATAGTGAGGGCTTTGATTCTAACCCAAATAACTTAAAGTTGAAATTTTCTTTTTGAATTGTAATTTATTTTAAAATGGTTCTTAATATTCTGTGAGAGCCTTCTTTAGAAGCATTCGAAAAATTCCAGTTGCAAATTGTCTAATTAAAAGTCTAAATAACCTGCATTATTTAAGTCATTTTTTCAGTCCAAATTTGTATCATGGATATTACAAAGAAATATTTTGACAATTACTTTTATGTGTTGCAGTCATAAGGTGCATCAGCTGCATAATCCAGTTATTTCAGCATTACTGAATATTGTAATTATTGTAAAATATATTTAATTTCAAAATTTTAATCATGCAGATAAACACCAAAAACCGATATCTCGGAAATTGAAATATGGTATGAAATTCCATAATTATACAATCATTTTCTAAATACTGAAGAAGCAAATTTATAATTTGATGTTACTTATCGCAATTATTGTTTTAAACGCTCATTTTAAAATATTAAAATACAGTGGCAATGCGCTGAAAGGATTTTTTTTTCAAGAATTAAATCGATTGTACGTAATTTCGAGAAATAATTTCACAGTACGAGGGGATTAAAAATTTTGAGAAACATATTACAATGAAAAAAAAAATAATAGCTTTCAATTTATAAAAATTAGATACTTATCAAATTAAACATAACAATAATTTATTCTTAACGTAAATTTTATGCGGTGTTTTATGAAACAATCGAAAAACCTCAACAAAAAAAAACAAAAAAAAAATCACACTTTTTGCATTTTTAATCTATGTTATTGTAGCTCTCTTCTTAACCACTAAAAGAAAAATTCTCTTAAAAATCGAAAGGCAGCGATAGCGATAAGCAATAACTGTCACTCACCATGTGGTAAGCTAATGACTTATAGATCCAGCAGCGCTGAACTGACCACAAAAGGGGGAAAGCAATCCCTTTGTCAAAATCCTGACACTTTTAAGAATAAACCTGTTATTCAGACGTGCCGCTATCGGTGAGTATAGCGATCCGAACGCCGCCGACAGGATTATTTATTTATCTAACAATGATCTTCATTCGAATATTTTTGGGAGTGTACGTTATCAGTGCTCGAATAAGAACGATGAGAACACGAGGAATTTGGTCTATGTAAGTGAAGCGAGTTGAAATGATTTCTTAAGGAGTAATCAATTCCATATTTGACATTTTTCAATTGCAGTATAGGATCATCCTTAGCTATCCAACGATAGTGATCATTTTATGCTTGCTTCTTGCTCCGCCTTCCGTGATTGGAGTGGGAAAACACAAATACCCCCAAAAAAAGATTTAAAAAAAGATATTGTAGCATAAAAAATACACAAAAGGAAGGTGATCTACTGCACACCATCCCAATTAAAGAACTTCAAAAATATCAATAAAAACTTTCATTCTCAGTTTTTTTTAGCTCAGATAGCCCGCTTGGATATGTCATATCTCTACTTGGTACTCGGACAATAGTTCCTCCTCTCCCCCTTCCCCCCAAAAGAAAGATGGGTCTTTAGCCTGTCCAAAACTTTTGGGCATCTTTCCGCAATAAATTGTATTAAAAAAAATAAAAAAAATTCCCTTTTCTAACTTGAAATTCTTCAGAATTTTTTTCAACTGCGCATTTCCCACAAATTTCGATTCAAGAAATCATATAAAAACGATAAAACAATAGCAATATGATCGTTTAATGAATTTCAACACACACAATTCACAAACATATCTACCAGTACAACCATTATAAACATATCAAGTAGCTTTTAAATACAATTCCTAAATTATATTTCATTATTTTCTGCACTATCAATCCTTATATTTCAAGAGAACAGGGTCAGATTAAATATTTACTTTATTTAAAACTATGGACAGTTTTAATATTTCAATGTCTGATCTCATATTTACGAGATCAGACATATCATTATTTATAAGAGAAATTTCTTCCCATGTTAGTACACAGAGTTACAAAAAATTGTAGCGAATTTGAAGAGAATAGATAAGCTTATTACTATAAACATCGTTTTTTAACTCGTCCTATTTGACCAATATTCCCTATTCCTATATCCTCATTGGCAGAACCCACCACTAGTCTCAACCTTCCTCTTCTTTCTTCCATAGTTTCATATGTTCTATGTTGAATTGTCTATAAAGGATTTCTTATCAGAAGAAACTGTTGAAAATTTAAATGCTTAATAGTCTGTAGCGGCTCACCACTAGCGGGGAAAAAATGCCAACGTGGCGAAAAGAAAAGAAACCGGTTCCAGAGGAGATAAGGGGAAGAACACGACCTTCGACCCGTCACTTGATCTGTGGAAAGCGAGCGGTGAGCGCCTTCCTGCATCCCGATATTGGTGACCTTTAGACTTCAACGAACCATGTGCTTCTTGTGAAAATCCATCACCATCGGAAAGATTTTAACAGAAAAGAGACTAAAGTTTCGTGTTGCGATATCTTTGAACTGTTCTCGTACAATATTCCACGTTATTTTTATTGCTTATTGTGATTAATGATGCAGAATGAAGCAAGCGGAAATATAGCACGTGTCGCCGTCAAAGTCCCTCCATTTTGTTATGCTAATCCGGAACTACGGTTCAAGCAAATGAAGAGTCAATTCATTCTCGCCAGTGTGACAACTGAAAGTACGAAATTTCACCATATTGTGTAGGTTTTGCAACCGAAAGAATTGGAGGTCGTCGGTGACATTATGCAAGATCCGCCGGCAGAAAGACCCTACGAAGCACTGCGAAGGAGATTGGGTTCTCAGTAAGCGCTAAGTGAGGAGTAAAAGTTAAAGGACTTTATTTCTGGGATGCAGCTCGCGGATAGAAAACCTTCCCGATTGTTGGTAGAAATGAGGAATAAGGCCGGCAATAAGATCAGCGAAGAGGTATTGAAGTTCTTGTTTCTTCAACGGCTGCCTACTCACGTGCAACAGATCTTGACTATCATCAACGACAAATTGGAGAGATTAGCGGAGATGGCCGACGGCATCATGGAAGAAATGCATAATCCACGATTTTTTGAATAACAAATAATTTTGCTATTGTTATTTTAAATATTTGTTCCAAATATCTGTTATTTCAATAATATTATTAATTAAAAATTATTAATAAGTATTAAATATAAAATTTATTTATTGTACTTAATTTACTAATTTAAGTAACGTGTGATTGAATTAATTTATCTATTTCAGCTTACTTCTTAAATTTGATTTTTTTCAAAACTATTTAATATCTTTATTGGAGTAAACCATTTTCTGAAAAATTTGAATTAAAAATATATGACATTTTTTAAAAATGTTTACTTTAGTTCTATATTCTACCAATAGATGGCGCCAACAGTAAACAGAATATATGCAGTCATGTCACAAGCACTTTAAAATGATCTTTATGGAGTAGTGCATCGTCAAAGGCGAATATCGGAGAGTCAAGGTCACTCTCATGAAGTGGACCGGTGACTTCACACTTTCCAGTGAAATCACCGCTCCGACAAATTTCAGTGATATGCAACTCAATGATACGATAATTCCAAGAATAAACGGTTCACTGTTTGTACCTGTCTGATAGATCGACATCTTCAAACTTCCAGATTGATACAGGTTCAGATATATCAGTTATTCCACCTTCATCGTCCAAACAACGCTCTGAAAAGGCGAAACTTCAACTTTTTGCAGCAAATGTCGCTGAAATACCTACCTTTGGTCAGCTTCTCCTTAAGTTAGATTTAGGCCTGCGTAGAACTTTCCATTGGCCTTTTGTAATTGCAGCAGTTTCACAACCAATTATTGGTGCAGATTTTCTTCGCCACTTTGAACTGTTAGTCGATGTTCGCCAAGGATACTAATCGACCCTCTTACAAAACTTCAGTCACGAGGAATAGTGAAGAGTGGTTAGAGAGCCAGCATCAAAACAATCAAGGAAGATACAGAATTGCATCAACTGCTGTCTGAGTTTCCTTCACTCATTGAAGCTAGTTCGATGCACCAGGCTAAACACGATGTCAAGCACTGCATTCAAACTACGGGACCCCCAGTATTCTCAAGACAGCGAAGACTCCTCTCTGACAAGCTAAGAGATGAGAAGCAGGAGTTTGAATTTCTGGTGAAACAAGGGTTTGTAGGCCTTCGAAAAGTTGCTGGGCCTCACCTCTTCACATGGTTCCCAAAAGCAATGGAGACTGGCGTCCGTGTGGAGATTTCAGTAAGCTGAATAGTGTGACAATTCCATATCGCTATCCAGTGCCACATATCCAAGACTGCTTGCAGGTGCTCGAAGGGAAGAAGATTTTCTCAACTCTGGACCTTGCAAAGGCCTATCATCAGATTCCAGTGCAAGAAGAGGACGTTCCAAAGACAGCTGTTGCTATACCCTTTGAACTTTTTGAATTTTTGTACATGCCGTTTGGACTTTCCAACGCTGCTGCCACGTTCCAAAGATTCATTAATCACGTCTTGAGTGGTATGGACTTTTTGTGCCATATTTCGTCGACGTCCTGGTCGCATCAGAAAGCAACAGCCAGCATTTGAAACACCTGCAGAAAGTATTCCGGCGCTTAGAGAAGTACGGCGTGCGGCTAAATGCTTCCAAGTGTGTCCTGGGGAAATCCTCCGTGGAATTTCTGGGCCACATTGTTACGCCTGATGGCATTATCCCACTTCCAGAAAAGGTATCAGCTATTACGGAATTCCCTGAACCAAATACGGTGGAAGAGCTCCGGAGATTCCTGGCACTCATTAATTTTTCTGCCTGTGGCGTTTCGTGCCACAGGCAGCTAGAACACAGGCGGTTCTTAATGCCTTCTTAAAGGGAGCCAAGAAGAATGACAAAACACCCATCCTCTGGACGGAGAAAGCTAGAAGTGCATTTGAATGGTGTAAACAGGGCTTGGCGCAGGCTACGGTTTTGTTCTACCTTCTGCTAATGCCAAGCTTGCTATAGTAGTGGATGCCTCAGACAATGCCGTGGGTGCTGCTCTCCAACAGAAGGTAAGTACTGGCTGGCAACCCCTTGCATTTTATTCCAAGTCACTTTCTCCTGCCCAACAGAAATACAGCGCGTACGACAGAGAGCTTCTAGAAGCCTACATGGCCATTAAATATTTTTGTCACATGGTGAAAGGTCGAAATTTCATCCTATTTACCGACCACAAACCGCTGACGTTTGCCTTTCAGCAAAAATATGACAAATGCTCATCTGGACAGCTGAGGCAGCTAGATTTCATTGGCCAATTCACAACTGACGTCCGTCACTTAAAAGGAGCTGACAATGTCGTTGCAGATGCGCTTTCAAGGATAAACATCTCTACAATTAAAATGTCAACTGCAATTGATTTCCAAAAGATGGTGGAGGAGCAACAGACGGATCCCGAGTTGCGAGAGATTCTGTCTTCAAACGCAACTTCATTGGTGTTGCAACTTCTTCCTGTAGGTGAGCCTTCATTAACTTTGCATTGTGATGTGTCCCTTGGTCGTATCCGCCCATTCGTACCAGAGAATTTTAGGCGTGAGATTTTTAGGTATTTACATGTACTGTCACATCCAGTACATGCTTACAGTGTCAACAAGCAAAAGTGTCACGACATACAAGAAGCAAACATGGTGGTTTTGTACCTCCTGGTGCTAGGTTTGAGCATGTTCACATTGATATAGTGGGGACTCTTCCCCCTTCTGAAAGCTTTAGACATTGCCTTACCTGCGTCGATCGCTTTTCTAAATGGCCAGAGGCATTCCCTTTTGTGGATATATCGGCTCACACGATAGCAACAGCTTTTTATTCGGGATGGATAGCCAGATTTGGACCACCACTCAGATTAACAACGGACCAAGGTACACAATTTGAGTCCGCACTTTTTCAAGCCGTAACCAAGTTTCTGGATACTTCTCGGCAGCGCACATCACCATATAATCCAGCTGCGAATGGACAAGTCGAAAGATTCCACCGGCAACTAAAAGCAACCATCATGTCACATAGAAAAATGCAATGGTCCTTATCATTGCCGACAATCCTCTTGGGATTCAGAGCAACATGGAAGGAGGATCTGGAAGTGACAACTGCAGAGATGTTATATGGGGCTCCCATTAGACTTCCAGGGGAATTTTTAAGTCCGACAATGGACAGTCCCATCACTTTTAGGCGATCGAGAAGCCTATTGACAATCGTTACTCTGCGGGGAACGAACGATAACTGATGTGTGTAAGCCTTCATTTTTTTCAATTTTTATATTTATTTCTTGATAACGTTGTATTGAAATAGATGAGATACAAAAGCAAGTTTTTGATGCAAATTTATTCCAGCTTAAAGTATGAATGAATCTGATAATGTTAAGCATACTTGCTTCTTTTAAAAGAACGCAAACTAATAAATGCTTAATTCCTTCGTGTGTTCTATTCCTTAAATTTAAATACTGCAATATATTCTGCACTGTTAATGTTTTTTGCATCTTAATGATACAAATAATATTATAAATTCAACATTATATGAGTAGAGAATCTTTTCTTCATGTTCTGTTTTAACAACAAATTATAATTGCGATTTAGTTTTTCAATATTATTTGTCCTACCAATGATGTAATGTTGAATAAGAATGAACTTAATGAAATAAGAAAAAACAACTGCAATCTATTTACACAAATTCTCTATTCCTTTATATCAAAAATCGAATCGATTTTTTAGACTATCGACTATAAACTTTTATTTAAGTATTTTCAATCATTACAGTGAATTTTATTTTTAAAGCTATAATATAAATTAATATCACTATGAGTATCTGTAAACATAGTAATTTATATTACTATGTATATTATATTATTTTATTTGAATTTTTGTTTTATTTAAATCATTTAATTGTTGGTAAATAAACTTTACATTTTCTTTTTTTTAAAAAAATGTCATAAATGCTCAGTTTTGGCTTCCCGAAGAAATTATGATGAAGAAAATAAAGTTGCTGTTTTTGAATATCCCATTGATGAGACTTTAAGAGAGAAAGGGTTGCTTGCAAATCCAAGAAAATTTTTTACCATTACAAAGAATTCTAAGGTTAGCAAACATTAGCATTGATAACTAATATGTTGTAATATTTTGAAATAGTTTGAATTATTTTTAGGTATAAAATATTATAATTTGTGTTAGTTACAGTCTTAATTTTTGTAAAAATTTATATGTTATTCTGATTAATTAAAATTTATTTAAGATGCATTAATTTTAGTTTCACTCCTAGCTTCACTATTTTGTTAATGCAAAATATACTTACGTTAGTTAATAAAAGTGATGTAAATTGTTTGTTGATTTAAATGTAAGTAGAGTTAGAATTGATTCAGATTTTTATTTTTTATTTTTAAAATAAAGCATGAAAATAACCGTGATTTTTAAGCAGTGGTTTAAAAATGCTTTCGAATTTAAAGTTCATCGAAATAGCTTATAATTGCAGCAAGACATTAAAAAAATATTCTCTTGGGTAAAATTCAAACAGATAAACTGGAATCTCGATTTGGGCAATATAGAAGTATGTCTGGAGACCAATATCACATTTCTGTTAGACAGATTTATGAGACTGAATGCAAACTAAGATTATCCCACGAATTAAAACTTGTCTCTCATAATAAATGCGCCATAACTGTTAATATATTTGATGACAAAGATGAGAGTAATGTTAATGGAAAAGAACCTATAAATTTAATTTTCTGTGATATATTTGTCGAAGAATCTGATATAGATAAAATAAAAGATACTTTGCCCATAATAGCATATTTAGCTGGTTACTGTTCTCGTGCTGCTTTTAAAAAACGAAGTGTTTACATTGTCTCCAAAAATTAATAACAGATGCAAAAAATCCTTAAAAAGTGTGTTTTTATGAAACTTTAATGTCATTGAGGCACCTAAAGATGTATTCTAATATTTTTTTCATAATTTTTATTTATCTTATCTATACCAAAAGGTAACAAATACCAAAGGTTACAAATTAAAAATCAAAAGGTGATTATTTCGTAAAAAAGCTTTAAAATATAGCAAAAATTTTAATTTTATGAAACTAAACCTAAGCCTTTGCGGCACTTCAAGATCTACTCCTATATTTTTCATATTGATAATTTATTTTATCTACACCAAAAGACAACTTTTCGTGCTATTACAAATTAAAAATCCAAAATTGATTTTTTCGTTCCACCTTAGTGCTGACTCATTCCAGCAACCAGCAGGCTTTATCTCCCGAGGGTCACGATATAGACTACATAGGATATTACATCATAATTCAAACTTTAAAATTCTACGAACACTCAACCAACTTCGAGCCATTCCAAAAGAGAGATTAAAAATGATGGCATAAGTCTCCTTCATATACGTAAATAATGTGTTTCAGTATGAAAAAAGATTAATTTCTATTGATGATTAGCTAAAATAGGATATGTAGAATGCCAAATGTATCGCACAAAATATTAGTAAAATGTACCATAAATTGAATGGGCAAAATAAAATAAAATAATGCTTAGATTAGAACGAATGTATGACATATATTTTCAGGATGCGCCATTAATTCGTGTCAACTCCAAAAAACCATAATAAAAAAATAATGCTCGAAAAATTCTCCTGGCTTTTCGGGAAGATGTTCTCAGAGTCTTTGGATTTTTTCCGATTAAAATGATTCAAAAATGATCGATAGATGGCACTGACACATCAAACGGAGATGATAATGCAAAGCAGGGGAACAGAACGCAGTAACTAAACACAGCACATTTTGTTTTAAAGCAAAAGATGTTCAACATTTGATTTCAAAGCGAAATGAACGATTTTTAAAAAGTAAACATTGGAAACGCAACCATACAAAAGAATTATCTTCTAAGCTCATCTTCCATAATTTATAGTCCATTTGCAAAAACTATGATTGTGAGGAGTAAAGATGTCAAAATAGAATCATGATATATATTTTTAATGAAAACTATTGTTAAATGTATTTCTAAATAGTTCCGATGGATATTGTATCAAAGGTGCATTAAATTAATTATTTTCTCGAAAAATAGAAATAATGAATGAACATTGAAACGGTGGATATCAAAATAATTTAAATTATTTAAAAATCAAGAGTGAAAGAAAAATAATTCTATTCCTAACCATATTTTATCTGATAACGATATTTTCTATTGGAAATGGTAATCTTATGATTTGTAGCAAATCACTGCACAAAACGATTGACACTGACACGCTTCCTCGCCAAACTAAGACTAAATCGCCAAAAGTAATCGTTTCTTCATCATGCGTAAGTTAATGCGCAAAGCAGAATTTGGTGCAGATATTAAAAAATAAATGCATTTTCGGAGCGCTATTGATCGTAAAAGCCGAGAGAAATGAAAATAATTGGTTTAATTGTCTTTGTTTACAATAAGATTCTTTAAATACAACTGATTAAAAGACAAATGACTGACTTGAAAGGCGGATTATTGTTCTTGCGAAATTATTTGTTTTCAAAAATTGATATTTACTAGAATATGTCATTTTTGTTATATGCTAAATTATTTCACGAAATTTAAACAGAACCGATTTAAGTTAGGGGTAATAACAAAACTCTTTATTTATATAAATTTGCTAGAAAAAGAAGTATGGATCATTAAAATTGAAGCGATTTTTTTCTAGAACTGTAAGAATAGAACATTATTTTCAAATGCTATACTTTACGAATCGAAATGGTATTTGTAGGTATTATCAAATTCAATATCGCATCTGTGGTGGTTTAGATTATGAAATTTATTATTATTTTGAGTGATTTTTTCATTTTTCGCAGGAGATGGAGGCACAACTTATTTTCTTTTAATTGGTTTCCGAGAAATTTTGCAGCTGTCGGAGATTTAGTGGCGCAGCGATCGGTGAGCAAGAAGAATATGGATGCTCCGAGCAGAGACCCGTATTTAAAAAAAATTAGAGCGTACCTATCACTTTTTAAAATAAAATATAATAAGGGGATGAAAAAACAATATGAAGCCCCGTGTGACATTTACTTTTTCTATGCCACAGCAGAGATTCAAAATCATTAGTCTAGAAGTTTAAACCTGATTATAATATTTAAAAAGTAAAAAAGGCTGACAGCTAAAACAAAAAGAAAAATAAAATGCATTTTTGACATAACATGCGTCACGCTCGTCGTGCCTTTCTCTTCATTGCAGCTCATATATTAGCGAGATGAAATTGAAACAAATCGGTTTATAAGTTAAGTTTGTAAAATTCACTATTTTATTCTTTCTCTCTTTAAATGAATCCATTTTCAGGCATTTTTCAAATAATTCTTTTTCTAATTTCCCTCTCATCTTTCACACTTGAAAATATTCTAAATTAAAACTCACACTGATATTTGGTTGTTAAATCTCAATTTCTTTTTTGGAAAAAAAAAAAAAGGAATTGGATAGATTGTGCACTACAAATAAATAATGTTTTTCTTAAAATATAGTATCCACAAATAATGCTATCTGAATAAAAACAATGTCTTCATATCGCAATTTTTAAAAGAGGATTAAAGGCAATTATTTGTAGAAACAAAGAAAAAAGTTTGAATGAAAGCGCAGCAATAAAGAATAAGACCAACATGTTATAGTACTCGTTGATAAGCATCCTCTCAACTGCTATCCGCGCCTTATACGGCTAGTTGTGATGATCAAAGGAGACCCAATATCTTACCATATTTCCAAACGAACTTTTTTCTAAATAAAGTTAGCAAATAAATAATAATAGCAAATAAAGCTATCCAAATAAAAATTTTGTGATAGACGAGCTCTATACCTTTTTTCATACTCTAGGACATTTAAATAAAGCAAAGTAAATAATACAATGAAATTTTTTGCAAATTCAATACTGAAAAACACAGACAAAGAGGAGTCATTAAATAATGAAAGAACTGACTTTTTATAAAAAGGACATATTATTTAAAATGGTGATCATTTCTTATATTCTAAAAATTTTGAAAGTGAATATAAATTTCAACTTCATGGAAAAAAACTATGATAATTATTAATTAGATCCATTATTTTAATTATAGATTCATTTTAAAATGGTTGCTTCATCATCAGTATTTAACAGAATGCTGACAGAGTGCCGTTTCCAAAGAGTTTTCTAAAACGGCATTGCAAGTAAAGAGGCGGTTTAAAACTTCAATCTAGGAGCATTGAAATACAGAAATCGATACTAAACAGAAGTTTCTATCTTTAATGACTTTCATTTTGAGATGCATCCGTATAGATAGTATGAGCAATCGATCACTAAACAAATCGTTATCAAAACAGTCCATACCAAAAGAAGTTCTCCGAGGCTTTTACACGCAATATAAACATTATTGTACTCAACCAGAATTAGACAAATTCATTAAATTATTTAATGTTTTTCTAAGAATAAAAGGAGTATGGCACGGGAAATTCTGTATTCACGAGATATTGTTATTGCCTATTAAATATGCACAAAATAAACCAGTACGTGCAAGAGAAATGTTAAAAGGCAAGCTGTTGTCGTAGTTTCGAAGACTCAACGGAACCGCGCTGGCCTGGTGGTAAAATCTCTGCTTCGGAACGGGCGAACCGCAGGTTCTAGCCTGCATTTCACCGAAGAAGAGTAGTGTACACGGCTCTAGTGCACGCTGAATCCGTCGGGGCCAAATGCTCTCCAGCTGTCTTGGTGTGGAAGCTAAGGAGAGGGAAGTTCCAGCTCAGGTGTCGCCTTTGTCATCTGACCACTGTTCAAAATTACGAAATCCGTCCAAAAATAACTCTAGTCCTGCTTTAAAGGGCCATTTTTTCAAGTCATATTACGTTTAAATAGTTTTAGGCTTGAAATTAGAATAAGAAAAGGGGATTCATTTAGCTTATTAGATAAATTTAATTTGATTAATTAATTAATTTGGTTAATTAATAATTAAGTAACAAATCAAGACACATTATTTTGTGTGAGATAAAGAACTGAAGCATCTAAGTTTCTGTTTTTCTAAAAAAATTTGTCAGAACTTATGCCAACCTACATAATTTCATACAAAGATTGATAAATTTGGTGGGAAGCTAACTTCGCACGGCCCTAGAAAGGGTTAAAGCGGGACGTTAATCTAACTAAACTAAACTTCGAGGACTCAATCCAAAGTGAAAATCAGCAATGAAGATACCTCCATGAATCCGGAAGTGCTTTTCTGCACTTCGCTTTCTTGACGAAATCAGATATTGAGTTGTCGAATTATTCTGTGTGTGAATTAGAACATTTTCCGTTATCATTCTTTAATGAATGTGATACAGGCAAAAGTTCTTAATTTTTTTGCGACTTATTTATTCCAATAATTGACAAAATTCATTACATGCAGCAGCTTGCATTATACATGATGGATTTCTCATGAATAGTACAATTTGGAAATAATTGGTTAGATTTCTTTCAGCAGTTCTATAGAAATGCATTCTTACATACAAAAAGAATATTTCAGTCAAAGTTCCATTATTACTATTTTTCATGAATACCCGAAGGATATAAGAATGAAAAGCCGGACACGCTGCCCCGGAAATAATATTGAAATTATTATTATATTATTATTACAATTGTTATTATAAATATAAAATATTATATATAGCATTATATATAGCATTATATATTATTATATATAATATATAATATCCAATATAATAGGAAACGATTATGATAAACCAAATTTCAGTGATTTAGTAAATCACTCAGTTTTTGAAGAGCCAACATGCCAAACAGGATAATATAGTGTATGGGGGTAAAAAGAATTTTCTTTTAGAGAAAGAATATCCGAATTAACAAACAATTCATTTATTAAGACTGCATATAATATAACATTTCAATATTTACAGTTATGGAATAAGATTTAATTAAGAGCAGGGTTCACCTGAGATGGGGACCCAAACATGGCTAAGCCTACAAAGGGTTCGTCAAGGGAGCACGTAAACAGTGTCCGACCTTACTCGTCCATCGCTGCCGGAAGAATCGAGGGATATTCTTTTAGGCATCTACCTGGCGCTCTGACGTCACACGCATCACATGACATGATTGGCGTTGCCATCTCTTACAATCGAAACTAATTAAATACTTCAATTAATCACCATCCCTGAAACAAGTTTACAGCCAATATCATTTTCTACATATATATATTTGAAAATTTGTAAATCGTAGTTACTCTAATACGTGTTAACACTCATATTTCTGCAGAAAAATATTGAACCTTGGTATTAATTTTACATGGATTTTTATATTCTAAAGCTTTAATGTCAACCATTTTTACAATTGAATATGTGGTTTTCAAGAAATCTCGGAAACACTGAAAAACATTCCATTGTCTTTTTTTCCATTTCGCCAGACGAGAAAAGTTAATCACGTTCTTTCTTAAAAAAAAAAATAAAAAAATAAAAAAAAAAAAAAAAAAAAAAAAATCCATTTATTTTTTTCCCGATTTAGATTCCCTCAATTACTGGCCTTTGCCCAGACTGCTGAAGTACACCTTTCGCCTATCCCATAAAAGATGCAAAGAAGAAATTTTTGAGACATTCATAGAGTCATAAATGAGATCCCTGCGAAAGAAAAATTTTGATTTCAAATTTTTCAGACGAAAAATGCAAAAATTACCGGTTATTACTCGACTGGATATGTTGCTCCTAATTAGACCTCACACTGGATTGCAATCTACTCTCGAGACATTTAAGTGGCGTTATTAAGGTGGAGCAATTAGGTCACGTGGCACATGCGCTATTATCAGAGGATGTAAGATTAAGTTAAATAATTTAGGATAGCTACTTTTTAAAATTTTATTTTCCTGCATAAGAAATCTGCAAAGGAAGAACGTTATGTCCAAAAAGTTCGACATTAAGCGTTTCATCAATCTTCACGTTTTTGACCATCCCAAGTTCTAAAAACTCTTTTCTGGAATTATCTCTGCCTGCCTGAACGCGACGAGCAAATCAAATAAAATTAATATGGGGTCATATCATCAAATCTGAATATTTCTATTGACTTTTGGGAGAAATTCGTTCACAGGAAGTTTGAATTTTCTTCCACCTGCGAAAACACAAATGATTAGAAAGAATAATATTAATATATGAATTTTTATTATTGCAATTGTAGATTTATGTTATATTTTGATGCAAATCCATCTGAGAGTTGCTCTGTCTGGGAGCGTTTATTTCTGGGTATGTGACAGGTATAACTTAAAGACAAAACAAACTAGATAAATGAGTTCGGTAAATGATCGTGGTATTAAAATTGTATGAATATCATTTTAATCAGAAGACACACAAAATGCATACTCGGTTTTCCTCATTATATTGCGAAGCATAAAATGGGCCATATTATGTCAGGATACAATACATAAGGGACATAGATCACTGTCACTGACTTTTACTGAATTCTTAGTCCTTAAATTCTTAAAAATTTAAATTTAAAAATATGTTGGCAGAAATTGTTTCCATTTGGCGTCTCGCATCTTAAGGTCTGATTTTCTAGATTATGTATTAAAATCTGTTTGACAATAATGTTTGTATTCTGTTTACAACATAATAGCATTCATCTTACGGGGTATGATTTCATTGATGAAGTGAATGAGAAATTTGAGGAAAATGACAGTGAATCTTCGGTTCCCCTTAATCTTCTGTAAGCAAACCATCATCAATCAGAATCCCAAGCTTAGTTCTTTCATCATCCTGAACATTTTCGCGCCTTTCAATAAAACTTTGCACACACCTCTTTATCATCAAATCACTCATCGCGTTTCATCTGTAGAACTTCACAAATTTGTCTGTAAATATCAATTGGTTTTGTGTTTCTAGCATTAAGAAAGCGGATGATAGAACGTAACTAGTATGTGGCGGGAAATTTGATTCTTTTTAACATTATAAACCTTTAATATGCAGCCGATGCTATATTCAGGGATATAGAAATGATTTCCATTAATTGTTCGTGAGACAGTTAAGTGGACGCGCATGCGTTAAATCACGAACACAGCGAATTCGCGGCAAAAATTGAAAAGCGGAACTAAGTTTCTGGATACCCTTTGTAATAGAGTGATCGATTTGATACGTCCGTACATTTTGAAAAACCCCTCAAACTTTTTTTATCTTGTATATCTCCGGTTATTTTGAACCGATTTGACTGAATTTTGTATCTTGAATTTCTCATTATTCGGTATCATACAAAAAGCCTAAAATCGGAAAATCTGAAGATTATACGAATGTAAATATGTAGATGGCCCCTTATATGAATGCATTTTGCACATGTTTAAAGAGGACATACTTCCAAATTACACCATATGTTTTCCCTGAATTAAGTCTTCACAGATTACGAACTATGAATGTCCGGATACTTTTTTGATGGATTGTACCTAAATGTAAGCAGTGCATACTTTTTGAACCACATGTATCACCAATATTAAAATAAAATTTTTAATGATGATTTTTGTAATTATTTTGGCCGGTCCACTTAGAAAATTGCATGTGAGGGATATACAGCTGTATATGAGTTAGCGACACAGTTGAGACAAAAATTGGACCTTTTTTTCCACATAAATTGAAACCCCATGATGTATAAATCAAATTTGTTTACATTTAGCAGAAGAGATATTTTAAAACTGAATTCACTTTATTTTATGACCATCTTGTATATGAAATGCAATTTTATTATTAATTACCCCTTATGAATGCGTTTTTTCAATATTATTTCTGCTTTTGAAACTATAATAATTATACAGGTCATATATTTAGAAGATGAAGCAAGATAATATTTTTTGCTCTGATACTGAATCTTTTATATTCTTAATTCTAGGAATATAGCTGAAATTGCAATTAGAAATGATCTCCTAGAAAAGCTTGACAGTTTTATAGAAATAAGCTGCAGTACTTTTAAAAATTAATATTATATATTCTTCCCGAATTTCCCCGTGAAAAAGTGACATTCTTAATTTCTAAAATAAACTGTTAATTCTATTTTTTGTGATTACGCATATAAAAACATTTTAATAAAATAGAATTTTTATAGTTGGTGTATGGGAGTAACATTAAAACAATTTTGACTCAAATTAATGGCCAGGTCAAGAAGCGTCCCTCGATTAAGAGGTCCCTTTTAGAAAAAATTTTCTAAACTAAATGAACGAAGATTTCATACATTGCTGGTCCATGTTTACATAGGTAACTTGGTCTTCTGAAGATCGTTATTCAGCATCATAAATCCTTCAAGTAGAACATTCAATGGCCTATGCTATGAGGATAAAAATAAATAAATAAAATAATTCCTTAATCAGTTTGGATTTTTTGCTTGTTGAAGACACTTATCTCGTACAGCAGACTTCATCTGACAGTAAAACTCTAGCAGAAAAGTGTGCATCTTCCTGTTTGGCCTCAAGCATCCAGCGTGCGAATTCCGCCTGATTTGCGACTTTCACTGAATAAAAGTTACATGCGACCTTATGTTTTCTGGTAGTTTTTCATATACTTAATGCCTATTATTCTTGCTCTGAATTTGTCTTTCGAATTTGACAACGCTCTCTGCGAACATCGGTACTGATGTTACAACAATGTTTTCTGGTTCCCATTTTAGTTTTTCTTGAATATTTTTAAAACTTCCTAGTTCTCACACTTATATAAAATTGTAGAATATAAAATTCCTTACCATTTCAAGCTTTAATTTTCTTCAAGTTTTAATTTTTTTGCAAATATTGATTCTAAACTACTTTTTCGTTTTCAGTAGTTTATGACCCCCTAGATCATCAAATCCGCATGTTACCAGCATGAAAAAGAAAAAAAAAACTTTTAAGAATGTGTTTTCACTTTAAAAAAATTCATAGTTGGAACACCATTTGTTATTTTTTTATTAATTTCTTACAGTTTCCAACAGTTCTCCGACTCTCTATATTTTTGTGATTTTCACCAACTAAACGTCGTTTGCGACCCCATGTTCTACGATGATTCTTTATCCTCTTGATGAATGCTATCACCCCTCTGAATGTGTCGGTCGAATTCGGCAACATCCTGCACATTTCCTTTCTATAATCGCGTACATCAATTAAAAATTACTTTAAAAAATTACACTATGTGCTTGACTAGATTTTTTTAAACAAAAAATTAAACCGTGCCAATTGGCTACACCATGCAGCAACACCTGTTTTATTCCTATTAATTAACTTTTCAAATGTTGTGTAAATATTTTTTTCACTTTTTCCTGAACTTTTATAGCATATTACGTTTATATATTTATAATTTTATGTTGTACAATAAGGAATGTTAAAACCATCAAAATGTAATATAAGATTTAAGTATAATATCAACATAATCTTTTTAATACAATTCAAATAGTTAGTTTAGAATGAAAAATAGCTTTGAAGTTTAAATCATAACAGACAATTTTATTGTTACATAAATCAAAGCAGTACTTTAGATAATGCAGCTTTACATAAAAATGAAAGAACCTGCGCTTTTTGAAATCTATTTTAAGGGATAAATTTTAAAACAATTGTTCTTATTCAAGTATAGAGAAACATTACATTTGGTGCATGTGATTCTAGTAAAACCTTTGCAAGACGACAATTTACAACGCTGTTTGTTCTCAATATGCTCCGGCCTATTGTCAATTTTATCAGATCAAACTGTTACTGATGGGTTTCTTGCAGAAACAGATTTCTCCTTTTTTGATGTCGGCTCTTTCTCCTCTCCATTTGAGGGACGACCTCGTTTCGTTGATCGAGTTGGACCATGAGCACAAGAATTCAGATAAATTTAGTCTAAATTATAAAAGTTTTATTTCAACACCTGTGCTTCTAAGTTGCCCCTTTACACGTTTAGACAATAACCAAGCATTTAGGACAGCAAGATCAACTAAATGATAAAAGATACAAAAATATCACTTTTTACTTCTAATAATTATTTTATACCTTCCAATCAAGTTATCTAAGAGATATGTTTTTGTTTGTATCTACATGGGGTTGCCAAACGGCTACTAATGGACTTCGCCCACTATGTAATTAACTATGAAATCAAAGAAAACCAAATGCACCAAAAATGTAAAAAACAACAAGTCTTTTAGGAAAAAAAATTATTGCTTTATTATTTTATTAGTATGGCATTCTCTGATTCTAAATTGCATGTCTACAGCTCAAAATAGAACTGCTATTGGCACTATTGGAGAATCTAAGGACTAACGACCAGAATCCAGCTTTTACCCACATTTGCTGAATAATGTTGTCGTTCGGAAACATTTATTAGAGCTGCTATAGAAGAAAGAATATGTGTAGCCAAATAGCTCTGGTAGGGTTAAAATTTTTACCCTCCTACCACGCCCTTTTCTCCAAATATATCTGGACGCACACTTGAGTGCCTGATTTGGATATACAGCTCAAAAACTTAAGACAATAAACTGTTATTAAACATTTTTTTTCAGGAAAAAACGCAATTCGAATAGATTGCAAGTTCCATCTCTAAAATTATCCGAAGCGCTATCTATGATAAGCGAGTAAAATAGGAAAAATATTTAGATCACAATTTTTTTCCTAATTTTTTCCAATTTTTTTCCTAAATTTGCTTTTCTATGTTCAGAAAAGTCTCATTTCTCCTGAAATGTATGTTCCTCATTTCTCAGTAAAAGTATGTGCATAAATTCTTCTTCAAGTTTTTTTTTTCTAGCTTTCAGAGCGAAGCAATAAGATATTCACTGATTTGTTTCCATTTCATTCTGATTTTCAAATATTCAAAATTTTTGCTAGAAGCCAAAAATTAACTGACACCTCTCGCCTAGGGCAGCCTACTGAAATTCCAACAATGTTTCAAATGATCGTTCTCAGGACTGAAATACATAGTTTGTCCAGACAAACGGGAATGCTCACCCTCCATTTATTTCGAATTTTTAGATAATCTGACACATGAAGTGAATCGATAAGGCATTTGGACCTCATGCATTTGAATCGATTATACAGTAAAGAATTGAATATAGCACCAATGAAAAAACTGGTGAAATAACACTTATACATCAACAATCTGCTAGTTCCAGCAATACAGAAAAAATTGCTTTCAAACAAAGATTTGGAAACAAACAAACAAACAAAAAACACCCTCCATTTTATTATGTGGGTTTTAAAACTTTTTATAATAAGCCATTAAGCACCTTTTCTATATGCACCAACGGAAGTGGTCTCCCGAAAAACATTCTCTCTAATATAAGCACTCTTCCCCTTTTCTCTGCGCATAAAATTTTGGACCTTGTACAAGACAAGCGCTCAGATTTTTTATTATTAAAATTCCACTTATCAGAGTTGCCTACTTTGTAGTATAGTGGAAGAAAACTGATACTTGTACATTAGTTGCAAGGCACTGACGAACAATAGTTACGAAATAACGATCTTTGGTATGAATCTAATGTGAGACTTTTAGCGATTAATCACTGGTTCGCGGTTAATGCAAAAATAAAAGAAAATCGAATGTGTATTTTTAAAGCCGTTTTTCCAGTTGAGTGAAACCAAAATTTGACATAGAATTCAAATTTTAATTAAAAGATTACTTATTAAATTTCATCTATTTAACTCATTGTGATTTTAAGTTATTGCGTTGGCATGCATTTGAAAGTACAGACTGGCAGACGGTCAGGCATTCAATAGATTTGGTTCAAAATTTGATAAAAATCTACACTTTAGATGCTAAACCTGTTTACCAAATTTTATAATCTAGCTCTTTAAGTTTTATAGTTATCGCGTTCACTTGCACTTGGACAGCCAGTCAACCAGACTTTCTCTGCATGGAAATAAAGTGCAAAGACCTCTACCAAATTTCATCCATCTTACTCAATGCATTTTTGACTAATGTTTACATACAAACTGATAGAGCGATAGACAGACATAATTCCAGAAATTTATTTTTTAAACTCAGAGAGTTCTGAAACGTGGAGATTTGTCAAAATTTCGGAATCGAATGTTTTGACTCCTACCATATTTCCTCTTCGTACTTTTCGTACTCGAGAAAGTAAAAATATTAAAAAAAAAAAAAAAACACTACTTAAAAAGATTGCAATGACTTTTCTCGTCTTTTTATATATAAGTGCTTTATTCATTTGTTTGACTTTTTCATTGATTTGTAAACTCTTAATATTGTTGGAAAGAATTCCTTTATGTTTGATGAGAATAGTTTGAGTGTAGTTATTCGTTTTTGTGTGATCTTTTTATCATATTATTACATCGTTGTAACATGGACATATTTATCTATATTAGTGTCTACTTAAGCATAACCATATCTAGCTCTTGCGCTACTAAACTCTAAATAATTATCTAGCTTTAACATTGTTTTCATTTGCTCTGGGAAATACATTCTTGTAAATATAGCATACATGTTCAGGATAATATAAAGAATTTTTAAAAAAATCTAAAACTTTTGCAGCTAGTTTTTTTCTTATCAAATAAAAGTCTGCGGAATGAACGCAAAACATGGCAATGGATTATCAAAGAATTATACTGAAATTAGAAGTGAATTCTATAAATATTTGAGGAAATACGTGTACTTTTAGTTAATGAATTTTAATTGCCCGGAAATAGTCAATTTTTCCTACTCTAATTTTCAAGATTCCGGTCAAATACCGTTCAGATTCAGAAGCTGCAGTGATCTGAATTACAAATGCCCTTGAAAAGAAGTTAAACTACAAGGGGTTTTCCACAAATTAATATTCTTTAAACTTGAATGTTTGAATATTATATTGAATTCTATACAAAATTAAAATATACTAAATACTTCTTCATATTTATAAGTGAAGCACATAATAGAAACTGCAGTAAATTAGGACTATACAAATGATAAAAAATTTATTGTTATTCATTATTATTAATTGCTTAATATTAGACTTCTAACATTATGTAATTTCCTTTACAATATGATTGAAAGATTCGGACGTGTCACTTACTAATATGAATGGGAAAGTCTCTTCTTCTGCAACAGAAGTTGCTACTCTATGAGAAGAGTTATCCATTAATATTTAGAATATTTCAGGGAAAAAAAAGCAGGTAAGCTCTATTACTAATGTGGGACTTTTATGCCATGTGCAAATTCGACGTTACAATTCATTCCACAGGTGTTCTATGAGATAGAGATCCAGACTCTGAGCAGACCAATCTAATTCTTCAACATTGTTATGAGCAAACAAATTCTGCTTGATTACAAGCTCGGGTTCTGTGATCAAGAGCACGATCATGTTAAATAAATAATGAACCCTTCCCGAACGGTTGCCATAAAGTAAGCATCATGGAATTGTCCAAAATGACTATGTGGGTTGATATCTGAATTGTTTTCTTATAGGAACCTGAGGACTAAGTCCGAGCTATGAAAAGCAACCCAAACTATTATGCTTTCTCTACTGAACTTTAAACTTGATACAGTAAAATCAAATTCACAGGGCAATCAAATTCACAGGAATTCACTGGCCTGCTTGGAATTCGGATCTTAATCCCATAGAACACCTGCGGGATTAATTGGAATGTAGAATTCAAAATAAAAGCCCACAAGTAAAATTTCCAAATTCCTTTCAGGATAATAGTGTGTAATTCTTTCAGAAATATTCCAAAAATTAGTGTATAGCCTTCCTTCCTAATTGTAACTGACACACCTGAATACTTTTAATGATATTTTTAACGAATACATTGTGTCTTATTTCTTTTTAATACTGCTTGATTTTCGATAAAAAATATTATTTCCGAATTATTATTTTTATTATTGTTTGCTCTTTAGTTTTTAATTCATTTTATAATTCAAGATCACTAGCATTATAAAATCTGAAAATGAGTCTTCTCAAAATAATATCCAAATGACACCGAGTTTTTGATATTAGTTTAAGCTAAATTAATATGTTAAATGGTAATTAAGGGCTTTAAAATTATTAATTTTTTTTCTCATGATGAACAACCAAAAATTGTACAGAATTTTAGAATACCGGTGCATAAGGAAGTGAATGAAAAACTGATTAAAAATTTTCATATTAAAAAAAACATAATCTTGGTATTTACGCCAAATCTCATTTTTAGGTAAATCACTGACTGTAAGCAGTAAATGAAAATCTGAACCTTTGTTTACTTACGACGGAGCAGTTTTTTAAAATTATATATTTAATTCAGAACCGTTTAATTAAATAATATTTGCTGCCCTCATTTGCTAAATTATAGAACTCATGTTACCCTGATTATATCTAATGCTACTCCAGAGATTACTATATTTTAGATATAGCTAGAATTTCAGATCTTATCAACATCCTAGAATTTGGGGATTCAGGAAAATTTCTCAAATTTTGCTTGTAGGGTGATATTAAGGCAAGAAATAGAGCACCCATAAAGAAAATAACGTAAATATTGTGCAAATCCTAAAGTTTATATATGCTCATTAAAAAAAAAAAGTATGTTTAAGTTTTAGAGATTTTGAAGTTCAGCATATAAAAAAAAATCTTTCTAATATCTACCTGTATAGATTTTAGGGGTAACTGATTGAACTGTCGATTACATAAGGACAACATAATAGCGAGGCGTTCATCCGTGAAAGGAGACTGCTTTCTGTTCTTAGTCCTTTAGGCGTTAAAGAAATTGAAACTTTGGAATTCTTTTAATTCCTGGTGGGTTTCAAGCTTTTTCTAAATTTTGAATAGCACTGAATTGAATGCGCTTGTCAACCGTTGTGACTCTATCTTTGACATCTGACCAGTTCGGTTACGAGAATGGGACAAGGAGGGGACAAAGAGATGCCCCAGGCACCATAACGAAAAAGTAGAAAACTCAGAAATCAATTAAACGCATTTCGGAGAAAAGTGAGGCTTTTCTTTAAAAAGTTTTCTTTACATTCTTAAAATTTAAAATGGCACTATTCAATTGTAGAGGAACACCGTTATAATAATGATTAGTTGTGAAATAAATGGTATGAAAATGATTATTTGTGAATGTTTGAAAAAGTGATTATGGAGGTTTAAAAACAAAACATTGGTCTTTTGCAAAAACGAGAGAGTATTCTGACGCAAGAGGTAACAAGGGTTAAATAGTTTATTTACAATCAGATGTGGTAAAATTTCCTCTGGATTATTTACTACGTTATTCTGATTATCACGAGTTTAATTAGAAAATCAATATTAGAATCTTGGATTTTTTTTTTATTTACAAGGTTACTTTCATTTTTAGCTTTCGTGACATTAATTTTCTTTTCTTTTAAACTTAAAACCCTGAGGGTAATTAAGGGGGGCCTGTCATTTTTTCTGATTTTAATAGCAATAATATAAATTTCAATTAGAGCGCTTTTTAAAATTCTGCATACAATAAAATCTTAATATAAAACAGATTAAAACTGCACGTGGTCACAAGAAAGAAAAATGAATAAAATGTAATTATTAAAAACATTTACTGCACCTCGAGAATTTTTGTTACTATGATAAAATAAATCTAAGTCCCTCGAAATACTCAACGTTTTCTGGAGATTGAAAAGAAAGATAAGAATAATCAATTCTTTGGTTGGGGAGGGAAGAGAAGATGGAGGGGGGAGTGATTCAGTCAGCCAGGGTAAATTGTGATAAAAAAATTGTGCCAGAACTGGCACTTTAGGCACTACTTAGACACATAGTTTGAATTTGAGAATTGCTTTAAATGATAGAAAGAACTACATATGTCGTTGTTTCAATCAACAAATGTATTTCTAAAAAAAATCGAAATTTTAATTTTAATATCGTTTTTGGTTTTATCAATCATATTTAATAAAATAATTTGATATTAAAATTTGAAACAAGAAAGCTCCACTTTCCTGATTTGAAAACCGCCTGGGTTATGAAGTTTTAAAATTGATTATTTTGGGCCTATCAAAAACTGCATTGAGGAAATGGAGTCGGTTGACTTGCAAATTATCATCAAGGTGACCACCTAAAATGTCTAAGATCTTCATATTTAGTGGTCATAACTTGGCCAATTTGGTGATAGAAGAATGGAACTATTTTTTGTTTAAAACATTAGTGTTTCAAGAGCATTTTACTAAATATGATTAATAGAATCGGACTGCATAAAAGCTTTGATTTAAAATTTTTTAAACATAATTTGTTGATTCAAACAACATAAAATATAATTCTTTGTCTTTTAAAGCATCTTACCAAATCAAGGCATACGGCTGTATCTAAAGGTTTAGAAATTAACTTATAAACCCCGATTCAAAGGCACAACATCTATATAGGCCACAAAAATTCTCCAGAATTATAATTCAACTTTAAACTATCCTTATCTATCAATTTTTCATTTATTCAGAATTTAACGAAATTCGGTAATACATCTCATATGATAAATAATTATGAGGCAACATGCTCATTTTGGATTTTCTGCCATTAAAACTTATAACCAATAAAAATGTATTTTAGAATCCAAATTTGCTTTAAATGTCGGCACTGAAAGAATTCCAAGTATTTATCTCAATGAAGAATTTAAAAATGGGCTAACAAACTTTTTATTGAAATTTAGCAAAGTAATTAGAAAAGTAATGCAAAGTGAATATTTTTTCCCTTAGATTAACTGTTTCAATCAAGGAGATTTAAATATGGAGCAATGGTGTTATGACCATTTCTTTTATTTCAGAAACTGTTTAAATTGTTTTGTATCTGAAATAGTTACTGCCTGCCCGCTAATAAAGTATAACATGAATATTAATATTCTTTGTTCTGTGGGAATTTCATGGATACAATTTATTTTGTCATTTAAAAAAAATACAAAATATAAATTATGAACATGCTCATCAAAATGCTTACTTAAACAATTATATCCATTCTCGAGAATAACCGTCCTTCTAGTAGAAAATCTAATAGGATTTTTTGTAACTAATTATAAATAAATATCTGCGAACAGGTAGATATTTTAAAATTGTTATAAAAAATAGAAATATAAATTAATAGAAAGTAAATACATATTAATTAATAGAAATTTAAGAGCTTTTTAACTTGGTCTGTTAAAATGAATAAATATGAAAGAATAAAAATCCCTCTTGGAAGTAACCCTCACGATTCAAAATCATTTTTCTACTTTTATTGAAGATCTTTAAGCCCGAAAATCAAGGAAAGCACAAAGAGAAGCTGAGGGCAAATGCAAAATTTCGAATAACACAGGAGAGCAATAATTAAGTGGAAATTTTTTTGAATAAAAACATCCAGTGGAAATTGGCACTCATTTAATAATCATAGGAATGTTACTTATTGCAATGGTGAATGCTTCATGAAAAATAGTTTCTGAGATATCCATCCATCGTTACAACATTGACATATACATAATGTGTCTTGAAAGGTCGTTCCCAAATTTTAAAGACAGAGCAGATACACAGAAACAAATCAGTTTTGTAACAGAATATGAAACCGAAAACGCAAATGTGGGATTTATTTTCAGGGAATTATGTAAACGAACAAGATATACCAGAAGACACATACAGCACAGATTTAAAATATATAATATATAAAGCACACTAATCTATTTGCAAGATACACCAGAAACCATATACAGCACAGATTTAAAAAAAATATAAGATATAAAGTACATTAATCTATTTGTATGAATAATAACATGAGATGCATGTCTCTCTTCAAACAGTAAATCCTTTGAACATTTTCTTTAATTTTGATGATTCTGTTTTAAATTCGTCGTTATCACACCTGTCATGTTGCACACGCCTTTTAATAGGTTTATAATATATACACAAAGTGCTTAATCTCACCACGAATTGGTGAGTTATTTCTAAATCGTTAAAAATAATCATATGCTTTCAGTTTGAAAAATACTATAAATAAAATGGCGAATTATTTTTATACTTTTTTATTCAATAAATAAATTATTGAGAAAATTACAAAATTGAAATTTTTCTGTTTTGCCTTTTCCTATTAATTGTATTTAGTAACAAAAGAGAACTGATAACATAGAAAATAACATAAGGAATAAAAAGTGTTTCACTGTTTTATGGCCAAAACTGGCTAAAAATACCTGTTTAAAGTAAAATAAATTTAAATCACTATCTGTTTAAAGTAATACTTAAATAGCGCTACATTAATATATACAAATACATTTCAGGTAACGATTATTAGCTTTTGATAAATAAGAATGAGTTGACCAAACTAAAAATATCATCGTAATATTTTATTTGTTTAAATGTTCAGATGTAACAAATATAAAGATGTTACTCAGATAATAAATGAAAACGAATGCAAAAAAACTAATAAATGAAACCATGTGCTAAACAATCTTACGAAATAACAACCTCATCTTGCCAAAAAGTGAAGCATTATTAAAAACATTGGAATTGACAATTTGAAGACCACCGATTAAAAATAATTTCACTCTAATATTTGCTAAATTTGTTTTCCTTCGTCTGAAATACAGAAATGCACCTTAAAAATTCTTCTTACATATTATACAAAATTGTTGGTTTGAACAAAATGAAATGAAAATACGATTTACCAAATTTACTAGATTCGTGGGCTTTCTTTCACAGAATATATATATATTAAAGAAGTTCTAAAGAAATTTAATTAAAGGACTGAATACCGGAATTAATGGGAGTCACTCACTAGTATCTCCCTATCCATTAAAGCTATTTCGAAAGAAAAAAAAATCAAGAAAATACAAAACTGAAGCGATGAATATACTGGAGGCCCCCCCCCCCCCCCCTCCAATCTGAAACCCGAATTCCCCCGAATTTTCAAACAATGGCTCAGATAAAATAGTTGTATTCTCAGTAAAAGTTACATCCTCATCACATTTAGCACAAAACATTCATAGACAACACATTTAATGCCTATTTGAATGTACCGATGAATATAGCACGAAAAACATTCATTTTTTTAAAATAAAAAAAAAATGAAAACATTCATTTTTTTAAAATAAAAAAAAATGAATTCGATAAAAAAAGTTATCACTATGGTCACATATTTACTAAAAACAGTTATATTCAAATTGAAAAATACTTATGTCTCCCCAAGTGGGCCTAAAGTTTGATTTTTTTTTGTGTGTGTGTGATAAACGTAGATCTTCAACATAAAAAACACTAATATAAAGAATATTTTTGTTTTCAAATGCAAAAATATAATGTTTAGAATGTTAATTAACAATAAAGAAAAGTTATATCTGCTTCCTGTAAAATTTAGGCATATCAGATTAGTACTAAAATGAATGATTTTTCACAAATAAAGCCCTACTGCTGAAGATTTCATTTGTTTCTAGTCTAACTTTTATGAAAATCTCGTGTTCAGCATACAAATAGAAACTATTTCAAAATTGACATGTGTGCCATCTTATTTTTTATTTTAATCACTTATTTTTGGAGTAAGAGAAATCTAACTAAATCAAATTTTAAATTAAAAAGAATTTTACAACAAAAAAGTTAACAAATATTATTCAATATTCAAAAATATTGTTCATTTATCCATATAGAAAGTAAAGTAATTTTTTATATTTATTCCAAGACTGTTCAGATGTGGAAAGATGTTCCGTTTCAAATTTAGAAGGTATTTTTTGTCCAGTAATCTTGATTTGAGAACACGTTTCACTGCTTGATTCCCAATTGTGCTTAAAAACTTCTGTAATCAATTTCACAGTTATATCTACTACTTGTGAGTGCGAAGGAATTTTTAACTATTTTATATCGCCAGTCCCTACTTCAACGGTCAGTTCTAGCTCTTGTTTAGTTAGTTATGAGAAATAGTTTTGTTAATGTTGTAGACTGCTAGTTAATAAGATCCATGTTTAGGTCTGTAGCTGTATTAGTTTCAAGATGTGAATATAAATGAAAATTTTTATTTTAACATTATGAACTTACAAAATTTTGATCTTTTAATTTCGAAATGAATAGATATAGACTAATAAAATTTGATTTCCAGGAAGAAATTCTGAAATAGTTTTGAAATTTGATAAGTAAAATGGGTGTTGTCATTGGAAATTTTGAAGTTTCCTCTTGTTTCAATTTACAAATGGCTTGCGATATACAAATAATTAAATAATTTTTATAAGTACTTCCAATCCTTTGGAAAGACACATTTCTTATGATTGTTCGTTGAATAATGTCAGTATAAAGCTGAGTGGCTCTTTTTTTTCCAGGACTGTACATAAAAATTTGAGCTTTTAAGCTTTAGTACATCAAATTAGAATGCAGTATTGGTCCAATAACGGCAAAGGTATTGAACAGAAAATTGTATGCGATTGCATTGGATGTTTTAAACCAAGATCTATCCGGGTTGATTAAATAATGGGAAATCTACTATCAGAGAGACTGATTTCAAGTGAACTTTTTCAAACTCCGGGATAGACTTTTTGCAGAAATGGAATTTTTAAAAAAGTTTATGAAGCGATTTTTATACGTTTGTTTGCTAAAGTTATTTATTTAGAGACGGTTCTTATTTAACGACCAAAATCTTTATGGCAGCTCTGAAGAAACTATGTACCATCAGAGGTCGCATTTCAACACTAATGTTCAGTAACACACCTAAATTTAAAAGCGCAGCTTCCAAATTAAATCATTTTAGAAAATAATTTTTAACTCAAATGAGATGTTAGCGAATTATTTTGCACCAGAAGCAACGCAGTGGAAATTTATTCAGCATCGCTCTCCTAATATTGGGGGTTTGTGGGTGGCAAAAGTGTAATCATTTAAACACCATTGCACAGAAATCTAGCTAATAGCAAAATAATTTTCCAAGAATTCCAAACAATAGTTATTCAAATTAAACGTATACTTAATTCACATCTATTAGTTCCGTTGTCAAATAGTATTAAAGAATATGAAGTCTCAACTCCTGGACAGTTTATAATTGGTCGCCCTATCAGTGCAATACCTAAGACCCTAAATTTTAGACATTTCAGATAATGGATTAACTAGGTAGCAATAAACAACCAAGTGTGTATATTTTATTTGAAAAATGACTATCTTACTCATTTACAACAAAGAAATAAATGGCAATTTCAAAGAGATAATATTTCTATTGGATGTTTAAGGCTATTAAAGGAGAATGGCTTGTCTCAATGCAAATGGGAAATGGCAAGATTTTTAGAAGTAATCAATGAAAAAGTCTGAGTAGTTAAATTTAAAACTGCCACTGGCGTGTGCACCCATTCAGTCTCAAAAATATGTCTCTTACCAATAAAGGAGAACTACGTAAATTAAAGAGAATCGTAATATAGTTGTATATTATATTTGATTAGAATATTTTGTTTATTAGTAAATTTAATTTAGTCAATTGTATGTTTAAGTATATTTTGAAATATTATATTTTTTATCACCGGGGCGAATGTTGCATCATGTATAGCAGAAATACACCGCAGAAAAAACTTTTGTGAAGAAAAGTGAATCGACAGCTATATTTCGATACAAACGGGCGCATGAAATGATAAATAAAAAGGCTTAACATTGCAGACGATTGTTTTCATCCTAACAATAAGTGTGGTTCACTTAATAAAACGAAACAGGCGCGTGAGAGCATTTCAGATACTATCATAACTAAAAGAATTAAGGAGAAATAGAGGAACACCATATGGCGTTTGTCAATCGGACAAAAACGTCTACAGTATAAGAATAATGGGTCATGGCAATAAAGTCATGATACAAAGGATCATGATTTTCGCTTTATTTCGAATGACCTATAGCTTGTTAAATATCCCTTTGAATATCCAAGATTTGTTTTCTGTATTAAATTTATAGTTCTAAAAACGAGATTTAATTTTAGATTTCTCCGATGCTCAAATATTACATTTGCCTGTTTGATAATCGAAAATCTACAACTTCACATGATTGAGCTGTACTACGTTACAGCGAAAACATTTACTAGTAACAATTCAAATTTTCATGATTTTCTTTCCTTCTTATAGTTTTAAGTTAAAAAAAACTTCGTGAATAAAAGTTTATTTTGAACACTGTGAGAAATCAGCTTTTTAGAGCATAAATAAAAATCAGAACAAAATGTGGAAATTTTAAATACTATATGAATATACGAAGTTAAAAAGAGCAAGTAGACAAGCTTTCGTTTACGAATTAAAATAGTTAGCGCTTCATGAAATTTTGTATTTGAAATTGTGAAACTAAAAGCAAAAAATGAAAGAAAAAAAAACACATTTTATTCGTTGTTACGTTTCATTGCAAAGTTTTAAGTAACACTCTAGGAAGAAAAAGAAGAAACAAGACTTATTGTTCGTTGAATATTAATAAATATACGATATTACCTTGTGGGTAACCAGTTGATGATTTGCGAACTTAACATGAAATAATACAAGGTTTGCGCTGATAACGCTAAAATATTTGCGAAACATAAACAAAGTTTTTACAGATTTGCATTTTTTCCTTGTAAGTGAAACCATTTGTGGTCGTTTTTATCTCTGGTATTTTCTTTGTTATTTACTAAATTATAATTAATCCGCTGTCTATCACTACAATTCTTTTAAATATTCAAAGATTGTATGAATATCTATTATTAGCTTTTAAATTTAGCTTAATATTCCGAAGATTTAGTAGATAATGTAGTTATCTAGTTGCCAATTTCATTCACTTTCGGAACTAAGAACCACTTGAATGAAATTGTTTTCGAGTCGATACAAAATATGGATGAAGCACTTTCATTCAATTTACAAACAAAATGTAAGAAAAAAATTATTTATACAAAGAGAGAAAGTTCTCGTAACATGAACATAATTGAAGCGCATATATATAAGTTGTTGTTTTTTCATGATCCTCTTTCTCTTTTAAGCGAAGAACTGTTAAAATCTGAAAGAGATGAGTTCAACTTCTGTTTTTAAATCAGAATACTTACTAAATTTCATTTAAAATAATATTTATCTATCATTATCTGTTATTATTTTAATTTATTATAAAAGGAAATTACAACCTATTATAAAGCCTTTAAATTAAAAATTCAAAAGAAAAGAGAAATTGCACAATTAATATTGAATGATTTAATTTGTTTAATGTATGTTTCTCTCTTTAGTGCATTTTCCTGTTAGAAATATTGGAATTTCAAAGTTTATCGAAGTTCAAAACTTAATTTTAAATTTATGAAAAATTTCCTTCTTTCGAATAATGATTTTAAATCTTAGAATGCGTTTATTTAAATATTAAGTGGATTCTAAACTAAATTGAGAATTTAAGTACAAAATTACAATTTGTTTTCATCTATATTAGAATGGCATTCGATTATTATAATCTTTGGTTCAAGTTCAATAAATCATAAATAAGAGTGTGCTGAGCACAGCTTCTTGAACCAGAAGTAGTGAGAAGACATTTTTTTTTTAAAGTAAAGCAATATTATCTGGAATAAATTAATCCGTGACTACAAGAAAATATGTCCTAAAATAGATTGCATATATTTGATGACGTCCAAACGGATATAAGGCGTTATTTTCCCTAAAGCTGTGATTGAAGAAAATGCGATTTCTTTCAAAAGAAACAGGAATTTCTTGTCATACGTTTATCGTATTAGCTTCAAGGAAACATTGACTGCATTTTCAAAATATTTAGGTTTTAAAATTAAAAAATCTTAATGTTGGAATATACGGAAAAACTGTATGAGGAATTTTTTTGAAATCAAAACAATTAGCCTAATAACAAGTTAATTGTGTGGATAATATAAGGTGTAGATTTGTTTTTAAATTCTTTTTCAATATCAGTTTACGAATTTCAATCAATATTTGACAATGTTTGCTTCGAAAATGATACATAGAAATGTATAAAGAGGAATTAGGTGTTTTTGTTATAAAATTTAATAAAAGAATCCCTCCACAGCAATTTTTTCGGTTTCTAGAAGTGTGATATATTACTAAAAAGCATTGTAATTTTCAGTGAAATGAAATATTTTTTTCATGGTGGTTTGTCATTTTTAAAAAGGTTTCTGATTATATTTTCATAAAATATGGTATTTAAACTATACAGTTATTTACCCTCTGACTGCTAAGCTGAAGTTGAGCGGTGTGACACTGGCTGTAACGATCAGCATACATGTGCCTATAGCTGTCACAGTTGAAATGGAAGAAAGGAAAGCTTGAAAATCACTTGCTTACTAATCTTAAATAATTGCATCACTCACTTTCGAACTCTTTCACACTGGAAAAGGGCTCCTCAATTCATTTGTATTAACAATCTTATTGCGATCTCAGTTGCACACAATGAGAAAATTGGGGAAAAAAACACTTGATTCAGTTTTAGATAAATATTTGAAATGTAAACTTCACTTCTTTAGATCCGACAAATTCTTGAAATAACAGATTTTTCCTAATATCAAAAGTGATTTATGCAATCCCAGTGGCTTCGGAACTCAAATTTTCAGAAATTTCACTATTCAACACCAAAAATAAATTTATTAAACAATTTTTTAAAAAAAATCCAGGATATTGCAAATATATTATTAATGAAATTTGATGGGAAGAGGAACAAAGGTATTTCTAAAATTAAATTGAGAAAGTAGAAAAATTATAATGCTGTGTAATATTACAGAGACAACTTAACGGATAATAAAAAATAATTGTAAGTAACATTCGGCTCGTCTAAAGTCAAAATGAATTTCAAAATTTACAAAGAATGTATGTTCAATGAGATGCATGAAAGAATAATCAATGCAACAGTAGTTGTATTTCGAGTAGTGAATTTCATAGTTATTTCGAGCTTGTATTACAATCTGTAAATGCATTCCTCATTTACTCATTTTTGAAAGAAACCAATTTTATCTAAATATTCTAATGAATATTTAACCTATGCTTGCTAAAAAATGAAATGAAGGGTCGTGCTCTCACACTGAACTCCACGTTAGTGACAACCAGCAATCGATAATAAAAATCTACTCAGACTCACAGTTTGTTGGAGATTGTTTCATTGCAATCACGAAAAGCAGTCACGGAATGTAGCTGTAGACGTTATAAAATATAATGACAATGCTCTGGCTAGATACATTTCAGGGATTGTGTTTAGTTTCCTTCTGAGTTTTGTAAACATTTGTGAAAGATTATTGAATAATGCAGTTTTAAATGCGTCCCCGTTTAGTTATACATTTAAAAGGGTTATTGAAAAAATTTAAGATGACTTTAAAAAAATTATCTCCTAATGAAAAAGCAAAATAATAAATTTATTAAAAGGCAATTTAACAAATTAAGAAATGGCTGCAATAATAATTAAAAAAAGCGTTCATCTGATCTAAAGTTTTCTTTCATAATAGATGTCGAATAATGCAGTGGATCTTTGTTTATTCGAAGAGGTTGAATTAATCAATATATTTCGAATTTATTTCAAATGAAATTGAAACTAAAAATTCCAAACATTTGGTTTAATTTCTGAAAGTTTTTTTTAAAAATAAAGTCTCTACATCTGCACAGAAAGTTAATTGTTCAATGACTATATTCAAAATGTCTTATATTGTTTGTTCATTAAATTTTTTAATTATGAAGTTACTATTTTTTATTGTAATTATTACCACTTTATTTATTATTGCTTCGTAATTAATTTTTTATGTATTATTTATTAAATCTCTTAAATATTCGAAATAAGTTTTTCTACATTTTCAGTTTAAAAATTTTCGTTGTCTTTTTCTGCAGTCATTTCTAGACTTGGTTTATCTCAAATCGAATTTTCTTGTAGTGTCTTCGAATTGGTGAAATCCCATCATATACGTTAAAATTACATAATTTTAAATAAATACAATTCTACATTAATTTTGAATTTACGCGCTAACTTCGATAGTTATTAATGTTAGATATACATTAGTGTTGAAATTATAATAACTGAAATAATAAACATGGCTGAAATTCTAATAACTGAAATAATAAACATGACTGTATGGTAAGACAATAGAATAGGAACAATTGAAATTGCAAATAGCTGCATCTTCATTCAATTAATTCTGTTATAATTTCATGGTATCTTACAAAAATTATAGTTAAATAATCGTGTTCAGAGACGAAATTAAATCGAGATAATGATACCTATAAAATATGCATTATTATGTGTTATTAGTAAGGCATATCGATATAAATGCACTTTAGAACATTTAATCGCAAATTTAGTTTTGTTTAGTTTAGTTATATTAACGTCCCGTTTCAAAGCAACCCTAGAGCTATTTTGGGATGGATCTCGTCATTTTGAACCGCGGTCAGATGACGAGGACGACACCTGAGTTGGCACCCCTCTCCAAACTTCCACATCACGCGAGTGGAAGGATAATCGCAAATTTAAAACTAGTCCTTTGAAAATTTATTCATTTCTTTAAGAATATCTTAAAGAGAAATATTGTTATTATACCAAAATCATTTTTAAAATATTTTGTAACATTTAGAATACTTTCACTCTTTAGTCTAGCATTTTTATAAAATTTTAAAAAATATAATAGTTTATCTAAACGTCCACTTATTTTTGAAAATTATCTTGACCTTTTCCCGTTGGAGCTGGATGTTTAAACAGCCTATTCCACAGAAAACATACAGGTTAAAGACAAATTTCTAAATTATACCATAAATATTTAGTAAGTATTTTAACTACAAAAAAGATTTTTTCATATTTCACCAATAAAAATTTCAGAAATTTAATAATTATATCTAACCTTTGTTAATGCATTTCAAAAAAAAAAAAAAAAAACTGCTATTTTGATGGCATTTCTTTCGTTTTGGTCTTACTATCTTTTAATCAACTGATGGACAATACTGAATGAACTTGAAGCCAATTTTAGGCTAGTTAAATAGATTAAATACAATTCACTCACTAATGATATTTATATTATGTTTTAGAACTGTATCTGATTGCTATATTACCGGAATATTTCACCGAGTAATAATTATTTAGGGATTATTTCATCTTCAAATGGCAGTATCAAAGAAAAATTAGCTCTGTTGGAAGAGCTTTTAATGCTACTTTGTAAGATGATGCATTCTATTTTGGACATGGTTTGCAGCTTAAATTCGTAGTATAACTATATACGAAACTGTTTGATATTAGATATATTTTTAAATTAGAATGAACTGATGTTACATCAAAATTCAAAAATTCAATATTTAGGTAAAATATTTCAAAACGAATGAAAATGCAAATACAAAAATCAATGTTAAAAAATACGAAAATCTATTTGCATCGTTAATGTTCAGCAGGGAAAATACAAATTCTCTTGGATTCTAAGAATCTAAGATAGTTTAGTTTAGTTATATTAACGTCCCGTTTTAAGGCAACACTAAGACTATTTTGAAACGGACTTCGTAATTTTGAACCGTGGTCAGATAACAAGGACCTGAACTGGCGCCACCTTTCCAAACTTCCACACCACACCAGTGGGAAGACATTTGGCCCCGACGGATTTAGCGTGGACCAGACTCGCTTATACGACGGTTTTTCGGTGGAATCGGGTCTCGAACCTGAAACCCTCCGGTTTCGAAGTCGAGACTTTACCACCAGGAAGTCTAAGAATCTAGGAATCAATTAAATATTTAATGAAGAAGATTTTCTTTCAGATTGGTTACATTTCTAGTCTTTGTTTATTTACATTTTTATTCACCTTTCTTCATTTATTTTACTTCATGACCTTAATGATACCTTTCGTCATACGGATTTTCTTAAGCCCGCTTCATACATCTTTGAAATCGGCTTTGTAGTATTGGCAACTAATTTTCAAAACAGCAGATCATATTACATTGGAATGAATATTGTGGTAAATCTTCTACTGGGCCATTATTCATATAATGGCCCAGCACGTGTAATTGCTGCCTTCATTGTTCTCATGCAATGAATACGGTTCGAATATTAATGTAAGTAAATCCTAGTTAAATGATCAAATAACTCTAATTTCTGACTTATCATGTTTTTACCTAACATACCATATCTAATTCTTGATCTAACTCTAATAAAATTATTTATTATGCTCATTAAAAGTGCAGAGTGTTTGAGAGTACGTATTACTCTCTTACAAAATATGTTTTATACAATTTATCAAGAGCTAATGAAAAATAGAAAAATTTCGATAGAAGTAGTTTTACATTTGCTATATATTTATCTTTTAATTTTTTATAAACATCTTATTCTCGAGATACTTCAAAATTCAAATAGTAATTTTACTCTTATTTGTTGAAAATAAAATGCTACCTGGAACTTAGATGAAAACAAAATTTATTTTTAATTAATTTTATGAATATTAGGTTTTTTTTTTCACTAAGACAGGCATTTATTATAAACAATACGAATGAAAAGTTTTGTTACCAGGAAATAAAATATGATAATCTATTTTTGTTACTTCATGAAAAGCAAAATAATCTTCCAATATAAACGTTTAATTTAATTCAACAGCAGAAAAGAGATACTTTTCGATAAATAGATTGCTTATTAAATAATTTCTCAAATAAATAAATAAATTGCAGTGTTTACAATTTGTTCATCTAAAACCATTAGCATTTACAATTTCAAAGTAAACCTTTCATCTTTTTGGGGAGGGGCTAACTTTCTCCTATTGTTATAGGAGAACGTTATAAATGTTTTTATAAAAAGCTATTGTTTTCATTTGTAATATTTTGATTCAATTTTATTTACAAATTACTATGGATATTTTCTTTTTAAACTTCTCACTGAAACCAATGATTTCTAATTATACTTCTGTATTAGACTCGTAACTGTTGAATACAAAAACATTTAAAAAGATGTAGTTAACCAAAAGCGTGAAGAACTTGACAAATTTTGCTTTCTTAAATTTTATGACTTATTATTATCCAATGAGCTGAAGAAACCTTTATTTATAAAAAATCAATAGAGAAATCAGCCTCCGGATTTCTTTCAGTTATAATTCAACAAGAAATTTGCCCACCTTTCTCTTTTACTTCGCATTCTTTCTAGGCATTTAAATGTTGTCTCTCTGTAAAAAAGCTTTCCAAATAAAGACATTGAAGATGAACCCTTGAAAGAGCATTTCATGCAATGAAATGAAATTTTGTCTCAGGTGATTTAAGAGCAAAAGATGTTTATTCAAACACATTATATAACTAATAAAGTAGTAGCAAATATTTTCCTTTGTTTGAAAAGAAAAAAAAAACAACTTAGTTTAAACATAATTCTTATAAGGGAATGCCATAAATTTTCAACATAAAAACAAATTATCGTGAGACGACATTCATGGAACTAACTTAACATATAAACAAGGAATAAAATGTCAAGATGTATTTTTGAAATATAAATCAATCGCTTCCATTCTTTGACGAAAACGCTCCATTAAACGAAAATTACGGTTGTTGCCGAGCAGTGCGAGTAAAGACAGCTTTAAACGAGGTCTTGGCATATTCGAAATTTTATAGAATATTTTATTCCTATTTAATAGATAATCAAACAGTTTTAAATTCTTTATCTCACTTTTAAACGTAAATTATGAAGGATATCCTAGGGTTGCCATTCAACTTTGACAAAAAAATTATGAGATTTTTTCTTTAATAAACTGCTATATATCTTCAAAGTAAGTGTTAATCCAATGAGCTGAACTAAATTAGAAATATCAATATCGCCAAAATGAACTGCATTCACATTTAAAGGCGAAAGAATGAATGATCCGTTTCGTAAAAAGTATCCATACTCTGAAAAAGATTCATTGTTATTAAGATTTAAAAAAAAAAAAACTTGCAATGCAATTGAAAAGCATTAAAATTTACTTGCTTTCCTTTTGTGGAAAAGAAGAGTTTTGGAATGTTCAAATAAATACTAATAGGAAGACTTTATTTTCGCTAAAAATAATCTTCTTCATAATATTGTATAATCAAATATACTTGAATGATTGCTCAATTCGGGTCATTTATGTTAATCTCAATTCATTTCATTCAGACAAAAATTTCGTACTGATCGTCATAAAAGTGAAATATTTCCTCCTTCCTTAATTCTGAATTTTTGTTTTGAATCTTTCCATAATTATCAGCCAGTGGTAACAAATCAACGTCAAATGCCTAGAGCAATTTTTTTATTAATGAGTGAAGAATGGAACGATTGTATTTTCATGAAAAATAAATGAAGCGAGAGGCGTCAGAAGGGTCACTGACATGGGTTTTGTTTGGAAAATTTTAATATTAAAATGGCGAGAAGGATTTTTAAAAAAAGTCGATAGTTTTGGCAAAACAAACATTTTGTGTCTGATTGTTTTTAAGAGGAAAAAAAAAATTGTTTTATAAAATGTTAGCAAACATTGTATACTCAATCCATCTTAATCACATGCAATTAATATGAGATATTTAGAAATGCATTCCATTTTTATAAATTACGTTCATTTGTTCAATAGTTTCTTTTACCGTGGCTACTGTGTTTGACTGCGATTCAACAGAAGACACTAGGCCACTTTTTTCTTACGAAACTTTTCTATGCAACAATGGTAGTTTCATTCTCATTCTATACAACAGAGATGTGATGGCCGAAGAACTACGTAAAGTCTGTTTTCCAGTTTTGAAAGTATTTTGTTCTTCGCTTTGATGGACTTTACCTAGTTGATGCTGAAAAAAAAAGGGGGGGAGGGTATCTACAAACCACACGACTTAGAATTCTATAAAAGAAAGATGAAACTCTAAATATATGATCACAGGCTGTTTTTCTTTATTTTACGTATTAACTTACACTGAAATCAACGAATCGTGAAAGAAAAGGAGGGAAAAAAGTTTTAGTAAAGCTCGGTCTATCATAACCTGCCACAAAACATATTTATTTTCTTAAAATATTATAACAAAATTATTTAAGTAATCATGTCTAAACTAGCTTTATATAAAGTAAATTGAAATTGGAATTGACACTGACATTTTCACAAAAATATATAATCGAACGTTTATAGGAATATTCTTAGTTGAATATTATTTTCTGTTCCAAGTTCAATTATTTGTAACTTAGTTTCTTGAGAGACCTGCATTAAATGTGATCATTTTAATCTTCATAAAAACGATGTATTGAATTAAACAAAGGGATTTTACAAACATTTTTCGCTTCTATTCTTCATTAAATAAAAACATTAAGATTAATTTTATAATTTACTTTAGTATATAATCAAATGTATCCAATTTGAACAGAACTTTTTTTTATCTATCGACCAAAAATTTTCTTGAGAGACCTGCATTAAATGTGATCATTTTAATCTTCACTTCGAAGTATGAAAAATAATCATCCCGACCTAATTCCCCTGAATAATCTGACCGAGAAAGACGAAAATCACCAATAATTTTTTTAGCGTTTAATTTTGATTTTATTGCAACATTTTCATAGCCAAAAATATAAAAAAAAGGCAAGCTTTACTAATTGAGGGTTTAATGTACATAGATTGACGCGTGATTTCGTAGGTAACTTAACTAGGTAAAAAATGTTCGTTTCGGTATATCTGTTCTGACCGAACACTCGAACGCTTCTGCTTTAGAATCGCCTTGGCGTGACAACTTGGCGAGATTCTGCTCTGTCAGAAGCAACCCTAGCTGCTCAAGGGGAAACCTGTTCCGAGGGCTCCAGATAGGAAGGAAATAATACTTCTCCTCCGAGAAACAGAACTGTCACAGCAATGTTTACGTCAGGTTGCGGGTAAGACAGATGTTGATATTTCCTTCATCATGAACTTCGATTGACACGAGTTACAGATACTGATGAATGATCGCGATATTCCCGTTATTCGCTAGGCATCTTTTTTTTACATCTGCGAGATCTTACATGTCCGCCTTCTCATAGTAAATATTTATTTACCAGAAGTTCACTTGCGTATGTAGCTCCTTGAGATCATGCTTTACTGCTCTAATGATCGGTTTGCGAATACGAGCGTTAGTGATCGATCTGTTTATCTCAATTTGCTTCCATGAGATTTTTGAATTATTCTAATAAGAATTCCCAAAATTGAAATCATGGAGTCTGCTGAAGTTATAGAACGTGTGAAAGACGAAAAAGAAAAAGATATTAATGTCAAAATTCTAACATCGGAAGCTTCGGCGAATTATATTAAAAGCTGGCCTGTGCAGTTGCCTGCAACAAATAATTCTCTTTATATGAAAAATAATCGTCCAGTTAGACGCAGGTCATACCGCTTTAAATATTCATGCTTGAAGAACTGGCTCATACCTCTCGACGGTCCTATGTCAATGGATCATATTCATTTTCTGTTAGATTGTTTCGTGGTTTCAGCTGGTCCTGTGCCACCTCAGTTAGGCAGATATCATCCTCAGTCAGATCCTGAAGAATACGTTCAGCAGGAACCATCTGATACCTGGAGTATAAATAGTGAAGAAGGCGATAATTTGGGCGCCAGGGTTGGGATACAACATCAGAAGAACGCCTCCACTTCCTCAGATGCTGGACCATCTACAATGACCTCTTGGCCTGAAGAAGATCCAGATGATTACACCTTTGAAAATTATTTCCAAACGACTAAGGTCAGAACTGAGCCACGCCGTACCTACAGTTCATCTGATTATAGTTCTCCAGATGACATGATTGTCAGAGAGTTGTCTGAAATGAGACTTGTCCTTGAGAGGTTGTTGGACAACCATGAGGTAATGGAATGGGAGCATCCACATGGACTGCAAGATGTACTGGATTTGTTACCGGATGATATTATTCCACAAGAACCATCCCCACATTATCCAGTCGGAGATTGGGAATTTGAAGAATGTGGAATTTGCTTTGATTCTCAATGGCTGTATCGCCGAGCTTGTTGTCGGTTTCCTGCATGCTCGAATTGTTTGCAAAATTATTTCTCTTCAAAAGTGAAGGATGGACAAGTGAAGATAGAATGTTGCAATAATGCATGCAATGCTTACGTGCACAGAGATGAAATTTCAGCTCGTTTAAAATTACCCGATAAGGAAAAGTTTCACAAGCTGTTAGTTTTGGCAAATCAAGATGCCAACACCAAAACCTGTCCTCGATGTAGTCACCTTACAAAGCTGGTCAAAAAACCAAAACAAAAGAAAGATAATAAGTTTCCAAGGTAAGAGAAAATTTTTTGACATTTACTAAATTGTAATAAGACTGATGGTGTAAAATTTTTATGTATTTTTGAAAGCTCGATACCTTATGAAATGAACTTATAAATGAATAAATTTTGATCCATTTTTTCTCAAAATACGTCAGATATCATATGAATAAAGAAATAATTCAATTTTGATATTATATGAATTTTGTCAGTAAGAGTAAAAACGTTTAGTTTTATTTTAAAAATATTGAAAAATACAATTGGATCATTACTATTAAGTTAATTTTATTAGTAAATAATTTACTGCAATTTCCGAATAAAACAAAAACATTTTATTCAGTTCTGACCTTTATAATGATATTGCAATTGAATTGCCGCACAATTCTCTTTCAAAGAAAAAAAAAATTATTATAGGATAAATAACAACGTAATTTTTCTAAGGTAATGTGTTGAATAGAAAACTTCCGCCTTTCATTGATTACTCAAACGCATAAGTATTATTTTACACTGAATCAGCAATCGTAATTTAAAGCTTTTTTTAAAATTAATAAATGCTTTGGAAGAATCATAATTTGAAGGTAATTAATTGTTTCTAAATTCCTACTACATAACTAGGATTAATTTATTTCTAAACATGGCATATAATATTGCCCAAGTATGGATGTTTGACTTGATAAGCACAAAAACTTTATCACCTTTTCTCTCGCTCTTTAATATTGAATCATGGTGAAAAATATTTTGCCAATGCACTTAATCTTATTTACAATTGAAAAAAAAATTTAATGATGAAAGTTAGATTTATTTGCTATTATTAATCTGCATACTATTTACAAACTTTTTATAGAATTCTTGCTCACGATAAATATTGTTATTATTTAAAACCCGCCAAAATCCCATACTTTAAAATCAATCTTTTCATTCTCCCTAACTTGTTTTTCCTAATTTTTTTGAGTGGCCTGTGAGGATTTCAAAAATGAGCGCGCTCAAACATTTTAGATATTGTACTGGTTGGATACTTACATTCAACATTATTTATCTAATTTATTTTATTATAACATATATTTTTGAATTGACTGTATTTTGTATTTACTTTTTGAAATCTATAGGTGTTTAAGCTATAATTATTTTTAAATCTCTGCCAGAAATATGAATATGCTTCCAAAAAAGTACTCATAAGGGTTTCTGTCATTGCAAAAACATCTTTTTCAATTTAAAAGCTTTCTTCATTTCTTTCACACTAATGGCATGTAGATTCAGAACTGCACTTTTGAATTTTTGAAACAAGTTTAAACAGTGGACTGCATATATAAGGGAACATATTTTTTTGAAATAGTGTATTTTAATCTTAAATAAAATCAATTAAATGAAAAATTATTTATGCATTGTATTAAATTGTTTTGGGTTGATTCTTTCCATTTATCAAATATTTAAAGGTCAATAAATTCTTGATGAAGGTGAGTCTTGTCACAGGACAGATCAACTTCTATAAATGGCCATTCATGTCCTAGAAAGTGGCTTGTAATAGGCCAAATAGAACTAGCCCAGTGCATTTTTCAATAGGTTTAGCTTTACATACTGGACCTGTAGAGTTCCTGTTGGGAGTGAAAATACGTTTTATCCAAGAAATCAGATTTTGTCTCGTCGTTCAGAATTGAAAGTTGTTCCAAGTTGTCTTGTTTTTTATTTATAAATAATTATTTCCGAAAAAATATTTTTATTTTTGAAACAAATTAGTTTTTGAAGAATTTACCTTCTCGACTTTTTCTATACGTATAATATGATTCATATTGTTTCGGATTTCTTCAGAAAGGCTGGACGAAGCCAGTGAAGATGATGAAGAAAAGGCTTCGTGCCTGCTATACATAAAAAGGCGCTTACTGTAAGAAAGGCAGAAAGCATTTTTCAGAGTATAAAATACTCTGAAAAATTCTCTAAAATATTTTATACCATGCAGAGTTTTCAACCAAATTATACAAACAGAATATGCGAATATATGTTAGCTAAGCATCGTATTAAAATTCCAAGCAAATACTTTGAGCATTCGAGGAAATAATTATTAACTAAGCATATTTTTTCTTTAACACTTTCGTAGCCAGATATATTGACAGTTGAATGCCTAAACAAATGGCACTAAAGTTGCTTTTTAACAGAAATTTAATGTGGAGTAGGTTTTTATAAATTATTGTTTTTAAACTTACATTTGGAATAATCATATTGCTTTTTAAAAAAAAATAGAAATATGCTAATAAAATGCATAATTGAAATGGCAGTAAATCAATTCTTGTTTTAACGTGATCGTGCTTCTGCGCATAAGATATCAAATGTGGTTTGGTGACTTGTATGTGAAAAAAAAATTACTCTACTCTGAGTCCGAATCTCAACTCGATAGAACTCTTTTGAGGAGAATTCAATTTAGACGAAAACGCCACACATGAGTGAAATAAATTACCGATTTGCTTTCACCAGAATGGCGTGAAACTTCTGCAGAATCATTCCAAACACTAACGGATTTGCATAGAGTACTTGAAGATATTGGAGAGTTATGCAGAAGTTCCCACCTCACTTAATAATCGATGCATTTGTAGGACAAAAACATGAAAATATCCGGATCATTTGAATTATATATCTAGTTACCTAGTATTATGATAGAAATATTTGTGCAAATAATGTGAATAATATAATAAGATTTATTATCATCCATAATACCTAATTTTGCTGCAATTTATATACTTATTTTGTAAGTTTAACCAATAATAGCCTTTATACAATCCAAAAAAATTTCTGGAAAATACCTAATCATTTAGTCTCTATCAGAGTATAGTTAAAAATCAGTTGTTGCAATGCCGATATCTTTCTTAATTTTACTGATATTATATTTCAGTGGATTTTTCATAAAAGTTTTGTAATGTATCTGGTTTCGAAATTTTTAAATAAAAAATAAGTTATAATTCTCACAAATGCAGTTAAAAATTATTTACTACAAATGTTAACATTTTCTCGAATATTGAAAGCATTCTCTTTGAATTTTAGTATAGTTCTTCATTATCATATTCTCGGAAATTCTGTAGATTTTTCATAATTTGATTGAAAATTTTGTATGTTGAAAGAAAAATACGCATGGAAACATTTGAGATTTTTAAAAGTTTTTATATTTTTCCGAATACACGAGTTATTTTTACAAAAAAGGCATGTCAATTTTGAGCACAGGAAACAAAAATCAATCATTGTCAACTTTCTGAGAACCGGATCATTTTTCTCTTCATCAATTTCAAGTTGGCCCCTTAAATCCTCTCTTCACTCTAAAATTTTGAGATCAGAATGTCCTTTACACGATCGAAGTTCAAAACCCAGCCTTTCATAAGAAATTCGAAAAAAAAAAAAAAAAAAATGTGTCCATCCGAAATTGACCCAATACTTTTGATCGTGTCTATTTACAGTTACGATCTTCCTACCTTAGTAAATGTCAATTAAGAGCTGATATTCCTTTGAATATCATTAATTTGCTTACAGAACAATATATTGCTAATATGAATGATAAAATAACAAGAAATCGTAGATTGGCTGAAACAGTCAGCATTATATTCCAATTCCCATTTCCCCTGTCCCAATCCCTAGAATTTTTTAGCTTAGAAAATCGGGCCACTTCGATTATACTTCCGTGAAATATATTCCTGGTTATTCATTATCCAATGATCACATATTTCGGATTAAATTATCGTACTTGGACAAATCTAATTCAAATGAGAAGCAACTAAAATAAAACAACACCGATTTCTTAAGAATTATTAGAATCGGATCGGTATTTTTTATTGTTTGTCATCAATGGTATTAATATATCGGAAATGTTTAAATTAGATCTAATGAATTTTTGAAGACTCAAATTATCTACTAACCGGAATTCAAATTTTTACTGTCAGAATGTGAAAGTCAGGTTATGTAGAGAGAGATGATGATTTAGAAATCCTCTTCCTTGTTTATTCAGACTTATTAAAGAATATGAAAATAATGAAAAAATATGTTCAAAAGGAGAAAAAATAAACAAAAAACCGCACAATTCTTTGATTTCTGCCAGATTCTAAAACAGAACAGTTTCAACTGCGGTTAATTTGTAAAAAGCTGCCATTACCACTGTAAAAGCTGCCATTTTACTGCATTTAACAATCTGCTTTTGGTAAAATGAAAATCAAAATTTTTGAATGATTCTTCCGTATTTTAGTTTCACTATGTTGTTTCTAGTTCTGAAAATACATTTCAACTGTGAAATACCCATGATCGAAGGAAAAAACTATTTGTTTGGAGTATAAATGATTGACGAAGACTCAGAAGATGTATTTTTTGAGGTCCAGAAGAGTCTTCATATTCTTCCCGAGTTATGCGATTATTTTACACTCGAGCCTCATTTAATGATGCTAGTTAAAAACTCAGACATATCCTTCTTCTCTGAGTTAGTCGAAACTCTTTGTACTGAATGTGAACTCAGTAGGTCATTGCTTCATTGTGTATTAGTAATGGTCAAAAAGAAAAAAAAATTCTATTTGAAGTATATTTATTAAAAAAAAACAAAACCTTTTCTCTCTGACCAAAAAAAAAAAAAAAGTCAACATGTTTGTTAGTTTTCCATTTTGAGAAGAAAAGTAATTTTAATTTTATAAGATGCGCATTGGTGCATTTTAGTGCATAAATTGGTGCATAAATATCTCTATAGATCTCAGCACTTTTTATTTCTAGTTCAAGGGAGGACGAATGAAAGAATTATGTGTAGTGTAAAATAAAAAAAAAAAGATGTAATTTTCTTTTTCATAACTATGTCAGCTAATTTCATCATCTTTCCAAAGCGTCTTATGGATTGATTTACTATCTAAATAAACTAAAATACAAAAGCAACATTTTTCTGTTTTTTATAGCCTTATCAGTTTAAAAGAATGAAAAAAAAAACATAACAATAAAAAGAACAACATAGCAAATACACGTAGAGGAATGATTTATGATATTTTATCCAGTGTTATTTTGACTAAGATTTTTTCAATTTGTGAAAATAATCGCCACTGGCAGCTATGTATTATATTTAATATCACTGATATTCGCAGACAAGGAAAAATAAATGAAGCGAATAAAACTACTGATTTCTGACGATGAAAGATGTACTAATATTATAGTGAATGCTTTGACTCCTCGTTTCTGTTTAGTTTGCTTACACATCAGACTATCAAATAAATGCTATAAAAATAATTTTATTTTATTATTCATTTGGATTATTTTCTGCACTTCAGCTGTAGCATTATACCAAATAAAGATATTTTTAATTTAAAAAAAGTTTAAAAGAACATTAATACGTTTAAATGTGTTATTATATATTTATATAATAACGTAGCCTATTTTTATACGATAATAAAAAACTTGACACCTGACACTCTCAAGTGGAGAAACTAAAGATAAAACAGCTTTATACTCACTAAATAAAAATTATATAATGGAAATTTAAGCGCAACTAATAATGCTTAACAAATTCCACTTTCACAATAATTTCAGTAACCGTGTTCTTTCCTCAACTACCTTTTCAGAGCAAAAAAACATGCTATTTCCCGTCTGTGTTCATTCGGAAAATTAGACTATTCGACAATAGAAATCTTTTTTACTTTTAAAACAATTTGTGGCTTTCAAATCTGGATTTCAGCTTAAGTTTATCGGCTTCTTTTATTTTCAAAGTAAGTATAATATCAAATTTCAGACGGGTGTTATTTTTCAAAATAATGTGACAGATCTGGCTGAAGTTAATTTTATAAAGAATTTTCATTATTTCATTTAAATATTTTACAGTTTTTTTCTTCTTTTATTTGAACATAGAATTTTATTTAATTTGATAGTTTGATAATTTTTTGACTGTTTTATAACTGAGTTATGAATATTTTTTCAACAATATTTCTAAAATTTCAAATTTTTTTTGACATCAGTACTTTAAGTTTTGAGCTTTGTATTTCTTGTTTGATATGAACTTATCGAAACTGGACCGCTATCAGTTCTTTTGAAATCGCCCTCTGAACTGGAAATATATCTAATCACTTAAAGCGAAATTGTTTTCTCATTTGGAAATGCAAGATTAATAGTTTGCCAAATTCTTTGACTAAGAATTTTATCAAAATTGTTTTCCCTTTATGATGAGTTGCAGACCTGAGTCAAACAGCATTAATAAAATAGATTCCTACAATTCAATGCATTTAATCTACCACAAAATCTGCTTTTGGCTTCTTCTCAGTTACGAATGGAATTCGATAGAAAGTGTGTGAATACTCCTCTAAAATCTGCTTTGACGTTGAACTTGAAACCTGTTGAGCGTTTGGGGATACCCTGTCTCTAGTTTCCTATGAACAACGATTTTTGCAACCCTTTTTTTTTGCTGTTGCTGTCATCGTGTGAGATAAAGCTGGAAGTTAGAAGAAATAAACATGCCAGTGACGTAGCAATCGAAAAAGAGCAAGAGGATATAGATGTACCGTGTGTCTGTCTTGGGGGCGTCATGGGAACAAAACATTAGAGCTTTTATGTCACTTTTTAACCATAAGAAGTCTGGAAACGGCTTTTGCCGTTCAGTTCTAAAGCATATAATTGGTATTTATATGTATATTTTCTTAAACATCCGTCTATAAGATATGATTCAATATAGAAAACGTTCGTCAAAGTTAAAAGCTAATTTTCTAACCTGAAAGGTACAAGTTCAGAATAATTAAAGGTTTAGTTGATTATATCCTGATGGAGTGAAAAATAATATTGAATATTTATTAAATCACTACTGACAATTGCGAAGAAAAACTCGTATTATCGCCACTCTTTCTTGTTTCACTAGTGAAATCTGAACATATTGAGGTGCACGTTAAATCCGTCGAGGCCAAACGTCCTCCTGCTGGTGTGGTGTAGAAGTTTGGAAAGAGGGTGTCAGCTCAGGTGTCCTTCTCGTCATCTGATCGCGGTTCTAAAGTACGAGGTCCATCCCCAAATAGCCCTAATGTTGCTTTAAAACGGGTAGTTAATATAACTAAACAAAAACCAAATGATCACATAGATTCGAAGGTGTCAACTTTATTGTGTGACTGCTAAGTATGTACACATGTTGGTCTGACAGTACTGAAGGTCAAGTAGATTTTATATAACTCGATCGCGCGCATGGATTCATTTTGTTTCATTTGGTTGAGATGCTTAATAAAAAGTGAAATTTTCATATATAAAATAGTTATGTGTGTCGCAGTCGCTGGAGAAGAGAAAGTGTTCATTCTTGGCTGTTGCAATTCCTTTACTGTTACTTCAATTTAATTTAAGAGTAAAGAGATACTGGTTTAAAGCCATTAGAGTTGGAATAAAAATCCGACTTCGAAATATATTTTTCCTTCTTATAAGTACTGGTACTTCACTTTAATTCTATGATATATTATCGGAAAAAGCAATTGTTATTTCTTTAGAGTTGTTCCCCTTTAAAAGAACAGATTATCTTTCGGACGAAATTATTTGTTTGTATATAATATTCGTTTAATATAATTATAGTTAAAATTTTGTCAACGAGGAATACTCTCAATATAAAATTATAGCACATTCATTTCACTTTAGAATGCGGATAAGGAAATTTTGTTCCACTTATCCTTGTTACACAATTGAATAGCATCAATTGAATTGCCTCAAAAAATACCGTGCGATATTTTCTAGTAAGAAATCCTGAATGCGATGGGATATAAGGTATTTATATTTATCTTATTTTGCTTCCATTTTCTGAGAAAATAAAAAATATGATGCTGTATTCTCTTTACATTTTAAACAATAAAATTAACTAGGTACCTTTTGACAATTTTCTTATAACCGAATTTATTATAAAATAGCGATTTAATGGCATTTGCTGCTTATTAATATTAAGTGATTAACAATTTTTAAAGATTAATTTGTGATACTAAAAGTCGTTGACCTTGTGAACTGAGAAGTGTTAAGAAGGCAACTGACTTTTCAAACCTGATTCAGTTCTCTTTCGTATTCCTAATATCTTCACCAATACGTCATATGTCTTTATGTATCAAAATGTAACTTTAAAAAAATGTGCTTCTTTCAAAAGCAGAATAACTCCTTTTAGTTTCTCATCAAAAGGAAAGCTAACCTTGAGAAGCTTTTCAATGAAAATTCCATTTGGGTCTAATGACTGATGAAGATCATGTCACCGACCTCTGAATACTTCCTCATGGTAAAATTCAATCAAATGAACCTTTCTCTGAATGAATTGCTACTCGTTCCTTCTTTGCATCTGGTTGAAATTAAGTTTATCTATACATTAAATATATTCCCACTTTTTGTTATACTTAATTGTTTTTATAACTTCCTGACATTTTCTGTTTTTATCTATTGGCCTATCAATTAATCTAAAAAATTAGAATAATATTTTAACGCGTTCGCTGCCACGATTCACGCCTGATATTCGGGACATCTATTTAAATAAATGACCCCTTCTTTGCTATCTCTTAATTATAGTAGGGAAGGGGACATCTAATAAGATAGATGGTTTTATACAATTACACATAATTTGTAACGCACAGGCGCATAATGCTGCAGTCAACGTGTTAAGAAAGAAAGAAAAAAATAACTTTATTCATACCAATAACAGTAAAAGCGATAATTTTTAAATCGAGCTCCTATTTTGGACGATGAGAAATATTTTTCGATCTATCCTTAACTGGGATAACTAAGGATTAGCGGAATTTTTTCATTCCTGTCAACATTAATTTAGAATTTGTCATCTAAATTCTCCAGCGTTAGTAATCAGAATTAATTGAGAATGACATCTTGTTCAAAATATTCCATTAATTTATCCTAGCGTGATTAATTACCTGCTATGTGGTATAAATAAATAAAAGATCTCGAAAGCTTAGACAAAACGTTCTTCAGTCAAATTCTTTAACATAAGTCGTGGGAACTGGGTATATGGTGAATCTGGGCCCCCATTTGTATTTTTTTAAACATATGTTATAGAAATTTCGATACCACGTGCTGGCATTTCTCAGATAACCGAATGCTCCACCAAGCAAATCTCTATTTCCTGTGTCAAACTTTTGGTGTCCAATCCTATACTTGCTTTCTCCTTCTTAGATGTTTAAAGGTTTTTGAGTTGGTTAAATGAATATGTGTTTGATTCTTATTGCAATTAGGAGGTAAAGACGTGAGTTGGTGTTATTAAATTAGTTTTTTTAAGTTACTATTTATTGAAATGCATTTGAAATAAGACATGAAAATGCTTGTTATGTCTCATACTTTCAAAGCTTAAATTTCATAATTTGCCTTTTGTATTCTTTTAATAACATCATTCGATAATATGGAAAGTGAATTTAAATAATATTAAGAGCAAAATAAGGAATGAATGCTCCTTAAGGTGAGATAAAAAATTAGTGCGCATATGTCCCATTTGAAAGAAAAATGTAATGGAAGGGCGTAAACATAATACCATACTCCGGGCGCAATTTGCACTAGCAGAGCCAATGATAGCGGCTGAGATTACATTTTAAAGAGCTCTTTAGTTTGTGGAAATGTATAAACAATTCGCTTTGATCATTTCCTTTAACTTAGTTTTGGACAAAGTACCTAAATTTATGTATTTTTATTTTGCCATCATGTTGATCTAAATGTTAGTTGTTGGATTTAGATAGCTGCTATCAAGAGATCTGCTGTCATAGGTTAACAAGAAAATAAAACGCATGCAATAAGTCTTCGTTTTTTATTAAAAATTATTAATTATTAGCTGTGGAATTTAGATATCTGCTGTCATAGGATAATAAGAAAATAAAACGCATGCAATAAGTCTTCGTTTTTGATTCAAAATTAATGTGTTAACAAAGGACAAATTTTTAATGTAATTTATAATTATGAATGTATTAACACTAGTACAGAAATTATATGTTACTTTAAGTTCAAATGAAAGATTAGCTTACTTAAAAGGAAAGCAAACTATACTTCTACAGAAGAAAGTGGATATCTAAAGTATAAGCACTAATAATCAGCAGTAGAAAAAGAGTGCAACAATGCTAAGAGTAAATAGAAAATGGAAGATAAATCCTATGATTATTAAAGGAATAAAAAGGGCAAACCTGAATGAACCAAGGCGAGATTGGGAAATCCATAAACGACATGTTGTTAATTTCATTTTTTAACATGTCATGTTGTTTTTTCATTTTTAACAGTTGTATATTGGACTAAAGTTAGTTCGGGTCATTTTGCACACTTTATAATTTTCTTCTATTTAAAACGTTCTTATGAAAAGGTAAATAAGTCTATAATTTATGAGAGCGCATAATCATATTTTAAAGGGCTCATTAAATAATGTCAGGCGTTCTAAACTCATTTATTAACCAGTCTCACTTATAGTGACGTTAATAATTAACCCGGTTCGTTCCCAATTATCTAAGAGACTACTCATTGGGAACAAAAATTTTGACTTCGGATAACAATAATGGACTAATTAGAAGAGAATATATTTGAAGTGATAAAAATTTATTTTACCATCCATTTCCATATTTGATTAAAAATATATTATATTTCACGAAATATCGCATATAAATTATTTAATATATTCAATTTAGAGTCATTTATAATCAATCTTTTCTCGATTTTGTAGGGATAAGTCGAGAAATCAATTTTTATAAAAATAGAAATTGGTAAAAATTTTGAAACACGAATATATATATAAGATTTAAAAACATATTTTTAAATGAATAGGGACTTGTAGTTCAATTTAATTGTGGAAAATAGAGGTCTTGTTTTAAGCAATACGTTCAATCCCTAATTCAAATAATTTTATTCTAACATTTACTTTGGCTGAAAAGGGTTACTCAGCGATAGGATCTGGTAGAAAGAATTTATTTAATTCGCAGCAATCTTAAACTATCATTAAATACCAAAGCAAATTGGCGCTCTTTAAATCTAACACATTTTGCTGCTCACCTACAACTCCGTCATTACCGCTGACGAGCAAATGATGGTCATTCATTCTGATACCTTTAATATAATTTACTTGCATATTTATTTCTCCATTCACATAACCTCCGTTTCTTATTGAAAAGGGTCAAAATCATCATGTTTACAGTTCTCTTTTCCCCCTTCCTTGAAGTCAATTTTGTTCTCAAGATCATTATTAATTACTAGCTTTCACACGTGAAAAATGTAGAATAAATACATGGTGGATTCTTAAAAATATCATTTTTTAGTTTGGCATAAAATAAGAAACATTATTGGCAGTAGAGGGCACTATTGTGTTCCGAGACTTCTGTCATATAATAAATTATTCAAAAAGCATAAAAAATATAAGTTTTTTTACATTAAAAATATTTTACTAATTAAAACTATCAGTGGTAACTAAGAACACTATACTGGTTCTCAGGAGAATGTCCAAAAGAGAATATCGAATCATACTCGTAAACTTATATTCTTCAGATCCAAGAAATAAATAAATTTGCAACTTACCTTGAAGATAACTGATGCAAGGAATGAATAATATAATGTGAATATGGTTTTTAATTTTTTTGAAGACAATTGCAACTAACGTAAGCTATCATTACAAAGTAGCCCTAAAAAAAGTAGCAAAGTTTTGTTCGTCTTCCTTAAACATGTTCTTAAAAAATTCAGTTTCACAGTTCACTCAAGTTTCACTGGTATGTACTGTAGTCACTGTTCCAAATTACCTTAAATGCCACTAATCTTTTACAGATTAATAAATTTTTATAATGAACGAAATTCGTCTCTAGAACTTATTGAAATGTAGCAAATATTAAGACAATCATTTATTCCCACTAAATAATCCAACCGTCTGGCACAAATTTGACTTCTTTCGTGAAAGATTGAATGTGTAATGTAACTGAAGCCTGAAAGTGTATAAATCGTGAGAATAAATTAAAAGATGCTTGATATGGTTAGGATAAAAAAAAATCGCATTTAAGTTCAAATTATCAAAATATTTTGTTCTATTTTTTAATAATATACAATTTAAATACATAATACAATAGAATAATATACAATATTGTTCTATTTTTTAATAATAAGTACAATTAAGTTCTATTTAATATACTATTCACTTAAATTGTTGTTAATCTGCAAATTTTCACGAGGTAACATGAAGGGGGATGCTATCTTACAGTTCAATAGTAATTAAATGCAAAAACTATTTTATCCTTCACAAATATTTAGAGTTTTGAAATCGATATACGATACTATAGAATCGAACACTAAGTATCCTAGTCTAGGGTGGAGTTGTAATTCTAGACTTTTTATATGGGAGAAAAACTATTTTACGAATGTCCGCTTCTTCTCAAAGGTAAAAGTAACAACGAAAGTGGTTCATTAATTACTCTAAAAGAAATCTTTTTTAAACAGAAAAGGATAATTACTATAAAAGAAGTCTACTTTAAACGAATAGAATTTGATAAGCGAGGACATTAGTTTCAAAAATGATGGAACCTTTCCAGAATGAAAATTAATCCAGCAATTATTACTTACTTGAATGAAACGGAAAGAATCTGGCGAATAAACATCCAGAATTAATTGTTTTCAGTCTATAATTGATTAATATGAAACATTGCTCAAGTATTTTTCTCGAACTTTTAAATTGCACTAAACGCCTGTAAATAGAAATTTTAGAATTCTTTCTTTCTCGAAATCAGGCATCAATTCGTTTCAATATCTGATATGTAGTATATCATAGAAGCATTTTTTCATAAATATTTCCTGGCTGTTGTTAAAACAATTACCTTGAAACTGTTTGAGTTAAGAAAATAAGGTAAAAACGAACAAATGCTTTGAATAAACGTTTCATGACATGTGCATGTCGTTCATATCTTCCCACCGTTTTGTCTAGAAAAGACATCGATAATGGACACTGTTGAGCAAGCTAATCAGATTTCAGTCTAAACTAATAAGTTTAATTGAATGTAATATGAAAATGACGCTAAAATTCGCCTGCAAATTTTGGCGACATTATCATATATTTGCGGAATTACATAAAGAACTGTTGACAAGTGGAAAAACATGGGATCTGCATAGCGATGAAAATCTCAGTTTTAAGATAACGTGAGCAAATATATTCGAAATGCTTCCAAGTTTCAAGGATTAGGCAGTAAACAAATTTAGGTTTTAAATTATGTTAGTCGGATCTCTTAATTGCATTATCAGGATAAAACATCACTGCCAGTTAAAATCGCTTGGATCTTAGTTAATTGTCATGATTTGATATACAACGACATCTAATCTGAGTTGACAAGCAAATTTAGTCCTTGTATTTATTAAATAATACAGCACTATTAAAAATAATGAAAAGGAAGTTTTCTGGTGAAAGAGTGAATGACATTTTTACCGAAAACTAGATCAATATTCATTAATTTGCATATTTCTAATTCCAAATCTTGGATTTACTTGAATAATTTCAAATTTACGCACGATACGTGCGTAAGTGTTAATATATTAGAAGCTATATTTTGAGACGATTAATAAATATAACAAATTTTGGTTCACATTTTGTTTAATTTACGGAAATTTAAAAGCGCTGAAATTTATGAAAATTTCAAAAATTATGAAATTTTGAAGAGAAATGTAAAAAAGATTAATATTGCCCTTCTTCTAGCTAATTTTTATTTTGAATATTATTTATATAAAACTATTCTGAATACCGTTTGCAGTATGATTGAATATTTTTATCTTTAGAATATTCTACTCAAATATCTATTTGCATTTGTATTTTATTTGTATAAATATTATTTGAATATATTCGTATATTATTGGTATATTGCATGTTGGAACATACAGATTTTATATTCACAAGTAGCCTTTTCATACATTAATCATTCTACATTCATCTGCGTCTTATCCATGTTCAAAATATGCTTTTATATTACAAATTAATATTTAGATGTTTGTTAGAACTTGCAGTAAAAGAAAAAATTCGACGCCGCTCAGATGGGCGTCTAAACAAAAAAGGATTAAAAGTCCTTATGACAATCCTTTTCTTTTTTTATAATATAGAATAGTAAATTATAAATTACTTTCTTAGAAAAAAAATCCATTATGTTATCCTGTTTGCGACATTAGTCAATAAGTTGTATATTCTTTTCAATTATTTAAAAAAAAATTCTTTATCTGTTTTATATATATATATATATATATATATATATTTGTCATTCAACAATACGTTTAACCTTCCCGAAAAGTGTTGGGTTTGTGCTGAATCCAGACATTGAGAATAAAAACTATAGTTTTGAAGAGAAAATGATTCATAAAGAAACATTACTATTAAAGCAAAATTCAATTTTCTCCTATTTATTCAATTCTTTTACTTATATTAGAGGCTAAAGACGTTACTGTACATCTGAATTAGCCTATTTATTTTGTCATAAGGACTTTCATAGTCTAGGATGATGACATTTTGATATCATAACATTATTTTTTACTTATTTTCCACATCCATATAATTATCTTTTTTTACAGCACTACTGTAGCTAAAGTTTGTGGAGTATCTTACACATAATTGTTTATATTACATGATATCCTCTATTACTCAGTTGCAGAATCACATTGTATTTATTAAATTGGATCGCAATACATTGAATAAAATACTTTCGTTTAATTCATTAAATGTAAAGATATTTATAATATTAATAGAGATGGTAGAATCTATATCCTTGAATTTTCAGTCGAGGACATAGCATCAAACGATTCCGTCGTTATATATATATATATATATATATATATATATATATATATATATATATTTTTATATATATATATATTATTATTATTCTTCCGGCTGAATGAAATGGAAATTCCTACTTTCAAAGCCTGCATCTTCTTATCAATTGATTTATTAATTATCCTCGGTAAATTATCCTCGAGAATTTAATTTTTTTTCTGAAAAAATTCAGTTCACTGTTACGCATATATAATAACATCTGCTTTAAATGCATTAATCATTTTAACGCTCTATGTCTTTCTTGGAATCGAATTTTTATTAATATTATAGGCTAAAAATTAATTTTCTGAAATTTGTTTTTAGTTATAAAATAGATAAGGTTCAATTTCATATTTGTGAGCCTGAATGACCATTAAATTTCATTGAAAACGAAATCAACAATTCATTGTTCTTGTTAAAGATTTAATTGAATTATCTATCTTGTTTGGGATTTGCATAAACAAGAAAGCCGCGGTGGTTTGGTCTTAGCTTCGGAACTGGAGGGCTTCAGTTTTGAGACCCGATTCCACCGAAGAACCGTCGTGTAAGTGGGTCTGGTGCGCATTAAATCTGTTGGGGTCAAACGTCCACCCACTGGTGTGATGTGGAAGTTCGGACAGTGGGATACCATTTTAGGTGTCATCTTCATCATCTGATTGCGGTTCAAAATGACGAGGTCCGTCCCAAATTAGCCCTAGCATTGCTTTAAATCTGGACATTAATATAACTAAACGAAAGGTTCATAAACGGGGCTTTTCGCTGCATTTTTTTCAAATTTTACTAGTGAAACTCTCTACTTAGAAGCTTTAAAATTAACTATGAAACAATTTTTGCAAAACTATTTAGTTGAAACCGCGTCTTTTGCAAATAAAAATTTATTAACGAATAAATAATATGAAACTATACGTGCATTATAACATAATCGAAAAAATATTCTGAATGATTAGATGTCAAATAATCCAGCAATGTAGCATACTGACAGCAAATTTCTTGCTTGCTTTGATTGCACTCTTTCGAAGTGAGAGCATATGGAAATGTGTTTTCCTCTTGGAATACAGCTTGGGGATTCACAGTTGATTTTTAAAGGGGAATTTCTTTTTCAACCACGGTTGCGTATTTATGTTTAGATACAAAGAGAAGGGAAAATTATTCAAATTTTGAGCTTAAATGTTCAATTAAAATTCATCAGTTAGATTTACATATTTGTCTAAAAGTTATTAAATATTGAATTTACTAAAATTTATTAAATATTTTCTACTTCAGTTCAAAAACAAATCATTGTATCAATTAGTTTTTAAACTATTCAAAAGTTATTTGAAATCGATAAAAATGTAAGCGATTCGCTGCTCTGTGAAGGATCTCAAATGATGCGGTTATTTTATGAATAATTTAGATAATTTCTGTCTTGGTTGCGCCGAGATGATGAACATAAAGCAGCGACAAATTCTATTACTATACATTGAATTCAAAGTTAGTGAAAATATGTTAAATGCATCTTATTTATCTGAATTATTTTCAATCGCTTATATCTTTGGAATGGTAGTCAAAAGAACCAGATATAAGCTATATATGGTAGAATTATCTTTTTATTTATTAATTTAAATTAAATAGTTTCCCTGGAGTTTCTAATGATGGAAAAATAAAAAAAGGTAAATTAGTATGGGACATATGATGATGCAGCTTGATTCTACTGAAGCACATTTTCTTTGCTATTAAGGGTGAAACATAATTTTACTTTAGTCAAAAACTGCACAAGAAATGTAGCAACTGAATTTGAATTTTCATAAAGAGCAATTTGGAGGAATCAGACTTGTTTATAATGACAACTCAACTTTTTACAGGTAAACCAAATTTTAAAGCCATAGAGTATTTCGGTCACAAGCTACGAAGACGCAACACGGATATAATTTTTTTTCCTCGTTTCCGTTCTTTGTTTTTTTGAAGCCTTCAGAAATCGCGATTATTTAAATAGAAGGTGCGATCAATTTTTATTTGACGCATAAGTTGTTTTGCCTTTGGAATCCAGAAGTATTTAAAAAGGGGTATGAAATAAGAAAAGAGATGAGTGAGAAATTTTTATTTAAGAATTGAAATTTAAACAATCTTTTTTTTCTACCTGCGGCATTTTGACTCGACCAGCTTTTAGAAAAAATGTAAATTCGAAACGGATGAACAATTTGAAATCCACATTTAAAATTTTGCATCTTGCCTCTTTTTAAAAAAATAAACTTATCATTTTTGAACTAAAAATCTTCATTACTGTTTTTTTTTCACATGAGTTTTATATATTTGTTTTGAATTTTCTTTGTACTTAAGCAGTTTGAAACAAATGATTGTCCAGTTTTTCTCGTAACAAATGCAGCAATCGAATATGGTTCGATTATATAATCGGGTATATATGGGTTTTTCAAACAAATTTGATAGCACTGTGTCCTTCAGATACGCCAACATATATTGTTCATTAGTAAATAATGTAGCTTAGTAATAGAACAAAATAAACACAATTTAAAGTAGACAGAAACAAAAACACAATAAAATTTTTTCGAAACAAGCTAGGAAGATAGCAAAAGAGAATTTTCTCTCAGACATATTATCATCTAGTTATTGATAAAAGAAGTAATCGTGTATTTGTCAGATAAGGCGAATGTTAAGCATAATTGAAATACCGTCTTTAGAAATGTTGTTCTGTATGACTGGAACCACTGTTGTTTAAGCAATTGATGCATAAGATGCAGGTTTAAAAATGATAGACGTATATTATCTTTAGGCTTCATTAAAAGATAAGTGGTTAATGCACTTGAAATTTGAAATTCAAAAACTTGATCTCTTCCAATCTGTAAGGGTAGTTAGGATCTGATGTCATATGATTCGATTTGCAGCGACACAAATAACTAATAAAAAAAAGTACATAACTCAGTCGAGTGGGCTTCAGAGCATTTACTTCGTCTAAGAGAGGTACTAAGATATAGTAAGCTCCCTGATGGAATGGTTGAACGCCTGGCAACACATTTTTTTAAATAAATAAACGTATTTTTTTGGTTAGTATAGCAAATGCGGATGTGAGTAGGGAGAGAAGTACCATATCTTATAATGAGAACTTTGTCAGAGGGTATTGTGAAGCTGTTTATGCGCCTAGTAAGTCGCTTAACTTCTTTCCCAAATAAGTCTTGTCCAATTTCATTGACTGTTTCTGTAATGGGTTAACGGGTTTCTTCAGTTGGGATGTTCATCAAACGCTATCATACTGCATCGAACACTTTATAGGAATATTAAGAATCCTTGTATAATTCTAAAGCAGTATTTTGTATGCAAAGAACTTTATTCAGTGTGTCATTTTTGAAAGTTCCATTTCTTTTGAGGAAGCAATTTTTCCACTGAAATCTTCTTTCGGATATTCTGGATAGTAACGAGACAAACCACTATTAACAGCTCTTTTGAAAAAGTAAAAGAAGCTGCTTCATTCTATGATGGAGATTTAACTTTCTCGAATACTTTTATTCAGATGTTAAAAATAGTAGGATTTAAAGGATGCAAAGCTGAGATGTCCATATTAATATAATAAGAAAGTGTCATTATTTTGACTTCGAAGGAGGTATTCTAAGGAGATTTAAGTTACGAATAATAATTCTAAATTGCTGCTCATAAATTAAAGTGCCGTTGTTAATTAATTTGAAATACAAATGAACAGTTTATTTAATTTCTATATGAGAGTAACAGTTAAAGTGCAATGAAGATTTTAACGAAAACAGTGCAAAAAAAAAAAATCAAACATTCCCCTCACTAAATTTTTATATGGGTGCGGCTGCTGTAAAAATACGGAATGAAGGGCACTTAATAGAATTTCGGATTTTCTTTTTAATTTAAAGAACGACAATCATTTCTCTGCCACTGATACTAGTACCAACTATAAACACATGTTCCATTCTAGCAGAAAAGAATGAACACTGTTGCTAAATAAGCTCAAGATAAATTGAATTCGCTTTCGCAAATTACTTGTGCATTATACATTTAATCAGTTTAGGACGTCATAACATCTCCATCCAATTAAACATGTCCTTAGAGGTGATAAGTATTGATTGGTTGCTGAGAATTCCATTATTTAGAGTACTTGCTCATTGTACGCCGCTTCGTTCAGTTGTAAATGAATAATTTAGGATTCAAGTCTTCTCGTATTTATGATAACACGAATCAAACTTTATATTTATAAATAAAATCACTATAATTTTTAAAAAAAACGTAATTTATGATGATATACAATGAAACTTATATAGTGATTAGCTCATAGGCGAACTTATAAAAGGGTCAAAATCAAAACGACGTATAAACGAATCTGATTTACTATAAAGCTTTCAAATGTGATACATTACTTACATTATGCATTATTATGGTATAATTGTACTTTCAAATAAGATTTCAGTATTATATTAGTATATCTTGTTATACGCACTATTTCAGACAACCTTAGTGCAATTGAAAATATTTTAAGAATTCAAAACTTTCGGGGAAGAATAATGTATAAAATTAATAATATAATAAAATATATTTCAAAGTTCTGAAAATAATTTTTTTTTCTAGTAACAGAACAACACGTAACAATTGAAGCGTCTTTGCTGCAATAGCAACCGTATAAATATAAATCATATTAAATAAAATTTGGTAAATGCGTGTATCAAGAAACGAGAAAAAGAACGTTTCTTGAATTTTTATCAAAGAAATTACACCAAAATGTAATTTCGCTATTGTATGCATTGCGATACTTTAGATAATTTTAATACAAAGAAATTAAAATGGATATTTTTATTGTAATAGCTCTTGATTTTTCATTCTTTTTAGGAAAAATTTGTAAGAAAATACATACATTTTGATTCTGTTTTTAATAAAACTGTTAGAATTGGTTTGACTGCCGATCCTAATCAAATCACGGGGCATAAAATTTATAACCTTAAACTTATTTTCTCCTCTGAGATTTGTTAAACATTGAAATGTGTATCATATTTAAAATACATAAATTTTAATGACGGCACATAGAACGTAAAAGTGAACCTTTCACTGATCAAATTTACATCATCACCTTTACTCAGTTAATTCGGTGTGATTCAATTATTGATTTAAAAGATTATATGCATATTATTACTTTTTTCACTTCAATAACAGTTTGTTGTAAAGGAAGTTAATCAAACAATTGCTGCCTTTAATATGTAAATTTAAATTAAAAATTATGTTTTGTAATTGTTTTTCCTTCCTTTATTATATTCATCTCTGTAAATTTATAAATGTTTTGTTTCGAGCTATGTAGAACTAATTTAAACAACGAAGAAAATTGCAATGCTCTTCTGCAAATTGTTTTTATCTCCTTTGCAATTTCGCCTAATCATAAAAATAATGTAAAACTAGCGAAAAAACAGTCAAAATTATTAATGAAGATTACACTCAATGAAATTGCTGTCTGTACTGTCAAGTGATTGTTCCTTTTTATATGATTTTTAAAAAAATTATATTTTTTTATATTTATGCCTATTTTGGTGTAAATAAAAGATTTTTTCGTTTCAAACGATTCGATACGTTTGGAGATGAAAATGAATTTTCATCACTGTGAATGCCTATAATTTATGTTAATGTATAATCATATTCTGGAGGGCTCAATAAACAAAAACTTTTCTTCCAAATAAATGTATTAAATAACCAATCACAATTACAATGATTCTCATAATCACTCCCAGCATATCCCCAATTATCTCAGAGATTACGAAATAATTCATAATGCCTCTTTTGACTGCTGATCACAATAATGAAATGGTTTGAGGATAATATATTTGAAAAGATAGGGAATTACTGTTTATTACCTCAGAATTTCTTTTATCGCCCGTTCCCAGCTACCATAAAATACTGCTTTTTTTACTATTTTTCAATAAAAATATATTCTGTTTCATAGAATATTGCGTATAAGCTTTATAACCATTGAATGCCTTCAGTGTGGAGTCATTCATTGCCATTATATCTCCAAATTTGTGGTGGGTGGAATCAGGAAATAAACATTTATAAAAACAGAAATAATTGAGTTTTTTAGGCATACGAAGGAAATATCCAAGACATAAAAGGCACTTCAAAGTGAAAATGAACTAGCAATTCAATTTAAACCAAGAGTTTGTAAGCGATTTTTCGACATCCTGCTGTTTCGTTGGATGTCAAAAATCTCTGAAATGAAAGTAGAGAGTGCATATATCTAACTGAACAGATGAGGATTTAAAGTATCTGACGCAGACATCCAAGTCGTTCTAAAATTGCTCGTTAGTCACGAGAGGAGCTTATATGATATGAAGTTGTTGCTACAAGAGTGTGTAGAATAAAGATCTGAGCTATATTTAAAAACAATGAAAAAGTATTCTGATGCTGAACTAAAAAATAAAAAGGAAGATATTTCATATTTATATGTATGTTTTCTTAAAATTAAAGTATTTCAAAGATTCAGAATTTTACTAAATATAGCAAAGTTAAATTACTTATCTGCAAAAGGTAAGTTTTCAAACCTTAAAGCTGTGCATCGAAAATGATCGGCCACTTAGAAGGATAAAGTGCAACGCAAGTACAAATACAGGAGCTGCTCTTCTGTATCACAATAAGAAGTTTAGGAGGAGATATTTGTCAGGAGAAGGGGGGGGGGGACTGTGTCAGTATAGCATCAACATCAAGGTGAAACAAGGAAGATTGGGAAACTGCTGAATCGTGTATTGAGGAGAGTCACCCTAATAAGGCAGTGAGTATGCGCGCGTTAGATTTATTTAACGATAACGCCGAGTTTTATTTTTGCCAAATTTTGAAGCGTAGACAAAAACAAATGATTTTGGACAACTTTCCTGTAAAAAATCATGAATTATAAATAATAAATTATGTTATTATAAATCTGTTTGAACATTTTCTTCAGAATGCAAGGTATTTTCGTACTTCGCATTGATCTTATGGAAAATAATTGTTTTATTTAGCGAGTATTTCGCATTACCAGTAAAATTCAGGAACAAATTAAGCTCGTCAAGGGGAACTGCCTTTTAATTTAAAAAAATAGTTAAAGTAAGTTATTTTATAAAGAGCGTTATTAGTATCCTGAGCATCAAAATTTATACAATGAAAATATGAAATAAACAATATATGATCAGTTAGAGTGATTGGTAATAGTGACTACGGCATGCACCCCTGAAGCCTTAACGAGCTGTGAAACGTGTTATTTTAAGGCACCCTAAAGGAAGACAAACAACACCTTTCCTTTATTATTATTATTATTTTGTAACGTTTGTTTACTTTAGTTGAAACCGTCTTCAAAAAAAGCGAAAACCAAATTTCTTCGAAATAAGATGTTAAGCCTTCACCAATGTGTAATGAAGTCAACATTCATAATTACTCCCTGTTTCCAATTGCCCTTCCTAACTTTAATTCTATTAGTATTCAAAATAAACATATACAATATAATATTAAAAATAAGTATTCTAGGAAAGATACACGGGAGTGTCAACTATTGATTTTACTCTTTTTAATAATCAATGAATTTGGTTTGGAAGAAAAGTCTGTCGAATTTTCTACTTAGCTCCGAGATTCTGAAAAGCTCTATCGGTGAATACCGGGATAAATCGATTGACCTCGAGTTTCCTTGAAACACCTCGGAATTTTCGGACAAATGCCAGGATCTTTATTTTACAACCAGCGTTTCACTGAGTTTTCGCTTCGTATGAGTCTAGAACAAAATCAGTTCATTTCGTTATACCATGGATAGAAACATGAAACGAATTTTTTGTTAAATGTAACAAGTTTGCTGTGAATTAATTATGAAATATGATCTAACTATACTTTCAGCGAAATTCTGGTTATCTGTCATAATGAAAATGGAATTTAGATTTGAATAAAATGGGGTTGAAGATAGTTAAATTTTATTTATTCATTTATTCTGAACAAAATTGGGGTTCCTCTTGATAAATAAGGAAGAACTATTTCTGAATTATTACTTAATATTAGTTCATGATTGATATTTTTATTAATTAAAAGCTATATATTTAAATGAATCGATATCGTTCATGTTTTTTTTTCTTTTGAGTTTTTTTTTAAAATTTATACTTCTTCTATGTAAATAATGTCCATAAAAATCATTTGCCATTTGAAAAGAGAAATGAATGGTTAACCCTCAGGATAGAATGCCTCATTATAATTACTAAAGTAAGTAGCTCTAAGTGATCGGATATTCATTCAAAGGATGTTCCTGTTTAATATGTATATGAGCGCGAATCGTAGTTAAGATTTTAACAAATAAAAAAATGTCAAGAATGGTTAAATTTAAAAGTTCTAAAAGTTGAAATACAAATTATTATATACTCATAGATGTTAATTTTAGCAAATATTTTATTAAACCAAATGAAAACTGAGTATAGGTTTGTGGTGAAAGAATTGATATATGTAAATGACTTGAAATGTTGATGAATGCTCATTTTTGTCCTGGGATTTTGATTCTTTAATATTGTTAATTATAACACTGATTCATTACTAAAGAATTTGTTAAAAGTATTGATTTATTGAAATCGCATTTTTGCATCGTTTTATTCATGGAATTCTAAAATTTTGTTTAACTAGAAATTAAATTTGTTTGTAATAGCCGTTTAAAAATAGAATTTTATAGATTTTTTTTCTTGTTTGAAAACTATTTAATAACTGAACGCATATCATCTTCAGAATGACATAATATTTGGAATTTTTAAGTAGTGAAGTCTTAATGTTCCAACCTTCCAGCACGTCCGAGTGGAAATAACTTAACCTCACATAGTTAATATACTCCCAAGAGAAGCGAGAACCCGCTTAATACTACTCATTGACGTATTCGTGGTGCCGCCATAGTTGAAGCCATGTGTCATTTTTTAAACAGATTCATGAACTTAGTTATAATGGATTGATTTAAATATATTGTACTGTCATGACATTGAATTACAGTAGACTCCAGATTATCCTTAAGTTTGTTTCAAAAGTGTTCAAATCTATACAATCATCTAATAGCTATCTGTAATTTCAGAGATTGTAAATAGTTCGACACTGAATATTAGATCATAAATCATTTTCTTATTGCATTACCTAAAATAGGGTTTCCAAACTGTGGTCGTTAGCCAATTTTTGCTAGATCGCACCTGTATTGTATGGGCATCTTTCCATAGTTTACGAAAAATTTGGTATGGGTCAATACGTGATAGCAACATAACAACAAAAAACAGGGGAATATGCAATACGCTACTCGTGTCGAATGCTAAGAAACAAAATCACCACCTATTTACACTATGCGCCTATTAATTCCATTCTGCGGCTTTGCTTAACTTTCCGCTTCCTGAGACCTCACTCACCTATTCAGAAGTTCCTTTTTGCTATGATTATTCAAATATGTTTGCACATGCAATCATTTCGAAGTGATTCGTCATCATCTGCGTAAAGAATAATAAAACATTTCTTATTAGATATAATACATTTTATTATAATTTCATGAATAATTTTGCTTTACAAAATTTTATTTTTGGTTCATAGAACCTCTTTCAGAAAAAAAATGTACCGTTGATCTTTGAAAAAAATTCATTGCGCCGGGGTTCAGGTGGGGTGCTATAGATTCAGTTTCTGAAAAGTGGGTCGCGATGTTTAAAAGTTTTGGAGTTCCTTGATCTAAAACAACAGTGTAAAATGTGTATTAATATTTCTAAAATCATTGCTAAGATTGATAATAAACGACAGGCCTCTATACGGTTTTAACTTATAAACAGATTACAGCAGATGGGCATTTAATGCTTGATCTATAATGTTACAGTAAATAGATGTATGGAAGGCCTTTATTCCTTATATTAAATGTAATTAATATCAAAAAATTCTTTTTAAAAATATTTTTCCTAGATGAAATAAATTTATATTAAATATAAAAGTGGTCTATCAAACAGTTGGTGAAATCAATATGCACATAAAAATAAATTTTTGCCAAAGCATTAATGATTATTGTGCAAAACGTCAGCTTAGGATTTTCATTTTTCTAATTGTAAGAATAATGAACGCATCCGAAATGGCGAGAGATGGCTAATTAAAATTCAATTTTAAATTTAGTATTATTGTACTTGTTATGTTTCTTACATTTCAAGGAACAATATTGTTTTCAATTGGAAACTCAGATATATTTTTTCTACCAGAAAATAAATTTCCAGTAAAAAATAAAAGTAATATATAAATTTAAAAAATGTATAAAATATTTCAGATAAATTTGATGCTTTTACAATGAAAAGTTTCAGTAAAAGTGAAATGAATTTGACCCTTGAATTTGAATAAGTGTTAGAGATTGTTAATCAGAGTGTTTAGCTCTTAAAATTCTTTAAGATGCAATTAAGAAGTGATTCAATTTATACTTCCTTTACATAATTGTTTTTCTTTTGATTATTATGAGAGAGAGTTTTACAAATTTACTGTGGAATTTTTTCGGATACATTTTCCTTGTAAAAATATTAAATTTAATTATACTAACATCCTGTTTTGAAGCAGCGCAAAATTTATTTTGAACAGACCTCGTCATTCTGAAGTGACATCAATGAAAGGGGACCTGCATTTCTCACCCTCGCATCACCTTCTGCGCCATACTAACAGATGGATGTTTGGCATTGTTTTATGCGCATTCTGAAATAATTTTTGAAAGATTTTTTTTATTAAGAAGGTAATTCAGAAAAGTGTTACAATTTATCAAGTCACAAATATATAAAAAAATTTGGCTTTTGGAAAATTTTTGGAATTTGAATGCCAAGTGATGAAAAGATTATTGAACCTGATTGTAATCTGCGTAATATAACCATTTCTCTGAGTTTCTTTCTTAATTTAATCAGTAAAAGTTTTTTTTTAAATAACAGAATAGCTGGTATAAGTTTTTATAAAAGAAAATCAAATAAGCTTGATTTTCTAATGTTAAATTTTATGCAGAATAATATCTATTTAATAATTTACAGAATATTATTACTACCCTTCCCCCTTCGAGCTTCTTATAAAACCGAATGAGGAGTTTTTTGAAAATAAATTATTAAATCTACCCTGAATTTTTTAGACCGAACTTTTATGCATTATTGTTATGTACAGTGTGGTGCATTGAACTACTATGCCCTTCGCTTTCTAGGGGGGGAGGGGTGCTTGAAATCACTTACCTTCTAAGAAAATATGAATACTATTAGGATCCCTCACTGAATGTCATTCTCCTGCAGGAGTCAACCAGAAGTCCCATTTGATTTGTAAATATAAATCTTGTTTGTATTAAATAGCGTTGGTTATGTAGATTTGATATTAATGAGATGAACTTTTAATTACCTATGAACTATTTAATTACCGCGAGATGAACTTTTAATTACCTATTCCAAAAATCTTACACCACGCTCTGTTTCCTTCTATTCACTTGAATGACCGAATGACCGTCCTTTTACCAACGAAATTCGTGAAGTATCACAAACCAGATCCTCCACGCATCTCTAGCATTGGAAGGAGAAACAGATTTTTTAAAAGTGACAGTTCCGGTTTGTAGATTCTTCATATGGATGAACTCGGTCACTGCTGAAATATTTTTTTTTTAATGAAAAGAAAAAGACTGGCCTCCAAATCATTGCGGAAACACAATTATTGTGAGTGGAAAGAGATTAAGAAGAGTTAAATATAGATTTGACCTTTTTATTAAGATTTTGTATAGATTTTTCTAGAAATTTAGAGATTTGAAGCTGGTTTTTCTATTCTTTTGGAAAAAGAATTTGTTCAGGTTTGAGATAATTTTTTATTTGATAACTTATATTGATATTCTGGTACAGTTTCAAATAAATGTGTCTTTCTGGAACTTCTGCAATTGATGCAAATACAAAATCCAGAATTCAAAGATAGGTTATATATCTTTGGTTTAGTTCTCAGAGCTTTTGATTACTATATATGATTTTTGTGCCATTACGTTTTTGTATGAATAAATGTTGTTCACAATATGTATTAATTTGAATCTTTTGTAAACTAAGCAGGAAGTTGTTAGCGAACACTTGAAATCAAACAGATAGACTTGAATTATGAAAAGTAAACTTAATGTATTTTTTGAAAACAAATTCTGTCTTGTTGAAAAATTGATTGGAATCCTTTGGAATGATAATTAATGTTTATGTAGGTGTATTCATAAATCTAATTATGAATTCATTAGTCTTAATAATATAATTATTGAAAAAGATTTAATGCAAAATATTGCTTAGGTAATTCTATATCAGTTATAAAAAATCATTTGCTTTACATTTCATTAGCACGCATTCTGTGAAAATGTTTAACTTCACCCAAATGGATATATAAAAGAACAATTTTAATAAAGCTTAGATACCATACTAAAACTGAGTAGTCTTAAAATTACAGATTCCATTAACAAAACTAAGTAAAGCTCTAGTTTTTTAAAACATTAATTTATTTTACTTTTCTATGAACTTACTACTTCTATGAACTATTTACTTTTCTAAAAATATGAAAAGGAAGAATTTTGGGAGATCTGTAATATTCTAATTCAGTGAATATTCATCCACATGCTTAATTGACTTAGAGTCACTGTTTAAATGGAAATTAGATAAACCGCATAGAAGTTCGATTGATTCTTGCATGTTTTATTACTTAAATGAAAGAGGGGGAAATTGATTGATTCAATAGATATTAAGGCAAATGAAGGTTATATGAAAATTTAAAAATTATATGAAGATACAAATAAAATCATAAAAAACTGTGACTGAAACAAAATATAGGAGAATATTAATATTCAACAATAATTTAAAAAAAAAGAATTTGTACAATGGATACCGTTTAGGGTAAGGCTTGAAAAAGATTTTTTGAGATTTATGTTCAATTCAGTACAATGGGTAAAGGTTCATCATTTTTATTTTAAAATTTTGTCCCTGTCTGACTCTATTCATACATTTCAGCCAGCCTTTCTTTGATTGGTTACATATCGGGACTTTTTTTGATCAAATAAGTTTCATCATCTTAAAATAAATGACCTAACCAAATATGAAATTGAGGAATTTCAGGCTCTGTGTATTTATAGAAGTATGAAAATTCATCGTCTTGAGCTTAAGTTCACATCCGTCTAACTTCTTTCAGGCAGTGGATTTCCTGTCGATCTGAGAAGAGAGGATGGGGGCTGATTTATGTATATTTTCTCAGCTTTTTGTTTTACGTTTGAAATCCTTTCGTTTCTCTCACAGAATGAAATCTCTTATTTGTTCCTCAGCGAAATTTTATTTGCTCAATATTTATAGTTTTCACTGTTTGAATGCGGATCATTTTAATATCTGACAGCCGGTATTTGTGCAAGAATACTTATTTCTAAAATCTTTAACGTTTAGATACACAAAATGTTCCAAAAAATAATAGGGCACTGCGCGAACTTAATATTTGTTTTTATGAATGAAGAAATTAATGAAATTAAAACAGTTCGATGGAAAGTATTAAATATGCATTCAGTTAGAATTTTTTTTCGTATTACTTTCATCTTAATTAAATGAAATTCAACGACGCGAATTAAACATGAAGGGAAACAAGATTTTTACAAAAGCGAACAATTGAACCTTAAAATATCTTTATTGGATCCCTACTTTTGAATCATTGATACAAGTTTTGAAAAAAGTGCCTGCAGAGAAACTTGATTGCCTCGTTTTCTTTTGATTTATTTTTTTCTGCCCCTTTTTTTATCGTTAAATCACGGATTACGTGATTTCCGAATCCGTGCTCTAGTTCTTCGCATGCGCTTATCTACAGGTTCTATGCATCATTGCTCCTACCCTTTAGATCAAAAGTTCGTCACCTAACTCCAAGATATTTCAGACAAAAAGTTGCAAACATTCCAGGCAATAACGACAGAATTCTCAGTTTCTTTTTTCTTTGTTGTTTAAAGATGTTATCGATTCATTTTCGAAATGTTTTATTGTAATTCAGTACAAAAACATAGCAATAAAAAAAAGGACACATGGATATACGGGATGTGATCTCATACATTCATAAATGGTTGCACAATGGCAATGACCTTTTCTTGTCTCATAACGTTTACATACGTGCTTCAGTGGCCGCTACAGAAACAATATTTCCAATGAAAACATGAAATCGGAGAATATTCATGAAAATTTGCTTCGACTGTGTCGCATCAGAGTATGAGAAAATAATAAAATGGTTGTCGAACAGTTAACAATTCCATTTATTCCATGGCATAATATCCGTATTTTCATTCGGATATTATGCCAAATTTTTAATCTGATATTAGCAATGAAAATCTTCAAATCTGTACAGTCATATACTAATAAAATAATTATTAGTTTGAAATATTTAATATCCACGAACGGTGTTTTTAATTAAGATTCCTAGTTGCTGTAATAGCGAATAATGATAGTTCCATTTGTAACAGTTTAATATAATATTTTTATCTTAAAGATTCTTTATAATAAATATCAAGTATGATTCCGTTTACGATTAATAGTTCCTTTATAAGTTCCTATAATTTTTGTTATGTACACAATAACCAAAAATTGCAAAAACAGGAAGTATTTGTTATTGGAAAAAATGAAGTTTTGTAGTTTGAATTCTGGTTACATAGAATATACCATAGATTATACCAGAAAAAATTATGACATTATTGTGAGAATGCAATTTTTTTTGACATTTTTTGCTTAAATCAAGGGGAGTGATTCAAGTAACAGCTTTTGAAAGAGTCGCTAATTGGTTTTTTTAAGGTTTATTTGATGCTAGATATATTTTATTTAATACCTATTTCTGGAATTCTGAATTTTATGTTGAGAAATTTATTTGCTATCGATTGATTCCAAATCATATTAATTATAAAAAACCCACCTGAATTTTTTTGTTTTTGTTACTTTCGATAGTAACGCACACTTTGCTTTCTAATTCTGTCCAACCAGAAATAGGAAAAAGAAATCCTTCTGGCGCATGAATTGTTATGGCGGTTAACACACGAAAGAATATTTTTGAAATGAATTATAATATTTTTTTTCCGAAACAAAATATATAACTTTAAAAGAATCAGTTCTCTTAAAAATTGTTTATACATATAGTGGGTCTCAAAAACATCTAAACTCTAAAGGATAAAAAAAATGTAATTTTAAATGATAAAAATGTAATTTTATATTTCTAAAATTAATATTATATCTTTATGCTATAATATTTTATGATACTTGTTAAGGGGATGATTATCTGGTATGTTTCAGTATTTCAGTAGAAATAGATCTTCGCGGGTTGAAATCACTGAAACGGAAACTAAATTTTCATGTGTGTTGATGTAAATAATGACAGCTATGTGGTGCCATTACAGAAATTTCATTCTTATTTTCAGACATATCTTTTGTTGCGTTGACAAATGAAAATTGATTCTTATTTGACAAATACCGATTTTATTAAATTTTTATTGTTTAGTCCTTATTTTGGACTTTTTCTTTGTGTTCAATTTACACTCAGATAAGTTTTTAATCAAAACTCTGTCACTTTTGAGGCCTGTTTATGAATATTGTCTTCTAATCGTTTAAAAGAAAAAATTAATATTGTTGTTGTGACCTGAAAATAAGAAAGAAATTTGTTTGTCTCATATCCTACGCACAGTTGTGCGTTTGTAACACTCTTCTCTTTATAACTTATGAATTCTTAGTGTCAGAAAATTGGTCAGTTTTGCTATCGTAGTGCCTCAACGGCTTTTTCTGTTTCCGTTAAAAACTCCCGTTTATGGGAAATCATTGTGTGAGATTGCTGTTTATTTTGTAGCTTGAATTTGGAATTCTTTCTCAGTTTGAAGCCTGCCCCTTTGGACACCTGCATCTTTTTAATTGATAAGCTATGATTCGTTAAAAATAGATTTTTTTTCCAAGTAATCTCCTGACATCTTTCCATTTCTTTTAGTTGAACAATGAGTGCCTAATCTTAGCCAGGTTGGTGAAATTTAAATTTTTATAAGCTCTTGCACATTTTTTAGGAGCAGATTATTCATTATTCCTAAGATGTTTGTTGTTTAAACATTTCGGATAATAATAAAAAGATTTGGAAATAGAAGTGGACTGTGTCTGGCACCTGTATCGAAGCGAATTCTATTTTCATTAGAAGAAGTGATGAAACGATCTTCGTATGTTAATACATGTTATTAGCCATATTACAACTAGCTTCCTTCTATGATCGCTCGAAAATCTTGCATTACAGCAGGATTGTGTCTTTACTACTGTTGCGTGTCTTCCTGGCTTTGCTTATTTTATGAGAATAACTCACTTGCTCCAGCCTATTATATGTAGTCTGTGAAGTGAAATTATTAATCGTCCTCCATTTGAGAATCCTATTGTGGCGTATTTAGTCCCTGAAGTCTCTCTCTAACTGTCCTGTTTGATCCTTCCTCGCCCTCGCTTCAACTGGTTCTCCATTTGGATATTTTGATTTTGTTTTCCAAAAGCAATTTTAAGCAGTTTGCCAAAAATTTTCTTTGCCGTAACATAATATAAATGTGTCTATTTGCTACCAGAATTCAGGACTATTCAGGAATTACATAAAGCAACTGAGGCATTTCTGTTGCGCAGCTCGTATTAAGTTTGCTGTTAATATTAATTGATATTGAGCTAATTAATTTTATTTATAAAATTGAAGAGAATACTAAAGTTTAAGTGTTTAAATGTCATACTAAAAATCTAACTGTATTATGCGTTGTACTGAGGGTTTAGAGTACTGTAATTTGCATAGAATATTCGAACTTTTGACTTAATTGCTCTGTATCTTTGGTGGTCACCTAAAGATGAGAAATTCTTGAATTGACTTTAATTAAAATTCAAACAAAGTTTCTTAAGAAGAAGTTAATGCTAAAGCTATGACCGGGTAATTTTTTTTTCATTATTGATAAATATTTTTTATATTAAATTATTTCTTTTGGAGTATCAAAAGATCTATTTAAATTTTAGTTTATATAGTAATTAGGAAGCTGTTATGTCGAGTGGATCATGAGCTAAAATATCACATGTGGAATTCTGAAGCAATATAATCCAGATTGATTTCCTATTTTTATATAATTGTGGTTATTTGTTTAAACTTTGTCATTCCTTCATTGGCATAGCACATGATGAGAAAGCCTATATAAAAGAAACCTGGATAATTAATATTCTTTCTACTTGAACACACACAATAACTGTATGATTTATTAATTTAAAAATCAAATTATTAAAATCTGTTTTTTTTTTATATTCTTAGTGTTTGTTTTTCAACACCACGCTTTCAAATAATTGCGGCGTTCTTTTTTACTCAGTAATTAAGTCGGGTTGTTCTCATTACTTTTGCAAGTAGAATAAGTAGCTGTTGCGTAGTAAGTTATTTCAAACTTGCCTTAACAAACACCTTTAAAAGTTAGAAAGATGTAAACTGTATTTAATTCAATATCTTGGTTGTAATAGACCGAATTTTGAGCTTTGTTTTCAATTTCCATTCTTATAGGAACTAAGATAATTGAATTGTATGCAGTTGAAGAACATAACTAATATATAACATATTTAAACTTTTATACTAGAAACAAATTAACTATAGTATTTTTTTCTAATTGATAAGAAGTTATGAACGTTGGACTTCCGATATCAGCGATACAATCAAATTCAAATTTTATAACTTCCAATGCATTTGGTATAAATTGTTAATAAGATTTTTTCTGTTTTCTATAAAATGTCAGTTAGGAACAGAAATTAAAATAATGAATGGTAAAATTAAAATCTTTTATATATCTGTACATTTTAATTTGTTTTATTTGTGAAATGATTGAAAATTTAACAGTTAAATGAAAAAGAAGCAGGTAGCCTGATTTTAATTGCTTTTAGAGTTAAAGGTAATAATAATAAAGCTTTTTATTTCTTATTTATTTTTCTTAGTGTCTAAAAACACTTATATATTTTTTTTTTGGATGCAACTAAAAATAATAAATCAGTATTCAAAACTGTTATTTTTTCTGTTTCTTCCATTAAAAAAACCCTTTCATAATATTCTTTTATTTGTTAATTGTTTTAAAATATATTTTGTTAAGCAGAGATTAGTCATGCTTCATTTTTAAATGAAAAACTTGAGAAAACACAGTAAATGTTATTATTCAGGATGAATTATCACTACATCGGTCAGTATTCGTTTCTTTTTATTAATATGAGTAGACTCGTTGCTCATGGGAATCCTTTTTTATATATACCATTTCATAAATATATGTGTAGTCCAAGATGATGAAATATATATATACGACGAATATTTCATGTTCACTGAAATGTTTTTTGCGGGTGTGGTTATAGCTTGCACACAAAACCTCAGCTATATATTTATAGATTTTTGAATTGTATGGATTCGAACCTAGTGTAATAAACTTAGAATTGTGCACCGAAATAAAAAATATGAGCTGGATGCTATTTATTATTTTTAATTAATGGCTATCATCATTGTTAAATTCGAATATTTTGCATCCTCTTTCTTCTCAAGACTAATGATATAGCTTAGAATATAAAAAAATGACTCTATTATAATGACTATTAAATGAAACATATAAAACATTTAAATCATCTCTTTCAAAAGGGCTAATGAAAATGAATATTAAAGATGAGCATTCGAGAGTAATGTTATTCGAGCTCGAATATTTCATTCTTAGTACTCTCTCTCCTCTTTATTTAAAAATTAAAAGTTTTGATTTCAACTCTGAGTTTTCCCTCTCAATTTAATAATTGAGCAGAACACTCCTTTTTGAAGGAACAATGGCCAATGTGGGAAATCGAACCACTTTCTTATGTTTCTCAATTAATCCATTTCTCCCTAGTTTTATTCTAACTAAGCAGAAATAACCATGGTCAAAGACTTCATTATTTTGATGAAGGAAGCTCGTATATTTTTAAATAAAATTCCTAAAAGAATTTTTTCATCCTCAAAAAACGTCGTGCAAAAGCAGAATTGAAACTGAAATTTTGAAGAAATAAGAGTCTCTTGGTTTAGCTGCCGGGGAAACCCACCCTCCTCGGGCGTTCGAGATAATGCACTAAAAGACACTTCTACACATATATGTTTGCAAATTTCGATTTTGTCAGTAGTGATGCTTTAAAATAAGACAATTTCGCAGTCTTTTAATTATGGTGACTAGATTTCTATTATTAATAATTGCGTTTTTAATTGATCTATTGTTTGATTATTAATTAGCTAATTAGTTACACTTTTTTGCGAACATAGATTCAATAATTATAAATTTATATTACATCTGCAACTTGTGTATATAAATATTAATGTTAAGTATTATCGATATAGCCTCATGACTTATGGGATAAAAAAGTATTTCATTTTTTACCAGCAAAAAAAAAATTACTTTAGATGAGCCTATCGAATAAATAAATATTATACTCGGCACAATATTCAGCGAGTCATAAATCTGAAATATGACAAAAAAGAAAGCAAAGTTATATTAAATTCCTTTTCTGCGTTTTTATCAAGAAGGATCGCAGTTTATTATATCTGTTCCTCTGCTATCATTTAAAGAAGTATGGTATCAAGCACGAACAAAAATGCGTTTAAAAAAATTATTCCATAAAGCAATTTAATGCAAACAATACATTGATACCAAATTCAGATTATTTTCATATTTTTTCTTATTATTTCATAATTTAAAAAAGTTTTGGACCTCAATCCTCCTCAGACGGAAGGAGAAGGGCTTCAATCCTCAACCAAGTGTTGCAAACCTTTGATTTATCAATCAATACATTATTTTGGAATATCTAAATTATCACCATTAAAAATTCTAACTATTTGAATAGAACATGAACTTTATTTAAATAAAAACGCATGAATTGTGAAATATGATATTACTAGTAAATAGCACGAAGCTTGTAATATATTAATTCTAATCAATAAAAATTACTTTTCTGGCTTTTGAAATATTTTATATTTGTTAAAAGTGAAGCAAAATTTTTACAAAATTTAAGCGCAGTGCTTCGTAAGAAAACAATAACAACAGTTCGTAAATTAACAATAAAAAAATATAAATCTAAATTAATTTTTTCCAGTATTTCTTTCTAGAAAATTCTTTAATTATTTTAGATGTATCGGTGTCAATGTGCAGGGTGATAATTATTAAAATTGTACTTTCAAATGGCTGTTAAAAAAATCCACTGATAAGAATGACATGATATATCATCCGAGTATACGTGAACCAATGTAACTTTGTTTCGGGGGGAAAAAATTATAAAAAGTTGACCGATAGATGGTACTGCATACATCATAAAATGCAATAATAATAATAATAATAATAAAAGATTGCTTTAAAAGATATGCTAATTTTAAGAGGCCAATTAAAAGATGTGACACGTGCACCGCACGTTACAATTGTGATAAAAATTCAGAAAACATCTAGTTTCTGTTATTCTACATCTGGGAAGGTAATCGTAGCGCTATCATTTAAAAGTCGGGCTCTACCTGTAAAGCCTTTTTACAAGAATGGTGACTGTGTTGCAATTGCATTGAATAAATTCTGGACATTAAAGGGTTTCAAAACGGCTCTGATCCGATGACTGCATTCGGCCTGAAGAAGATTATTGAAACATTTGAAGAGATGGATTCATTTGACTCGAGATGGAGTAGAGGGAGGAATGTAGTTGCTTCGACGTTACAGCATTACAGGAAGCATAAAGCAGTGCTTTGCGATTGTCTAGTGCACGGATAATTTCCCGAATTTCTGTTCGTAAAATTTTACGAAGCATCCTGAAATGCTATCTAATCAAAATTAAGAATGTTCAGGAGTGGCTCCCTGCTGACCTACCGAAACAAGAAGCTTTCAATCTGCAATTTCCAGCTGGAATCCTTTTGTGGACAGACGAAGCCCATCTCCAAGGTTCTATCAATGTTATAAAATACAGAATATGGACAAGAGCGAATCTGTTTCAAATGCAACCATTACTTCTTCATTCTAAACGGTGGTGCGGGTTTAAAGAAACATTTATCTTTGACCATTTCTTTTTCGAAGTGATTAATCCTTTGGATCTTGTAACTTATACAGTCAATGGAACACATTATGAATCTCTTTTGCGTAACCAGCTCATTCCGACACTGCAACAGCGCGGGTGAGGGAATAGCACAAAGTTTGTGCAAGATATTGCTCTTCCGCACATTCCGACATTAATGAAGCAGCTGTAGAATCTGCATTTTGAAAATAACCGAATATCATTCGCCATTTCCCGATAGCTTTGCCACCGCGACCACCTGATTGAACACTTGTGACTTCTGGTAGTGGGGTTACCTAAAAGATGCTGGGTGCGGGAATCCGATTGCGAACTTAAAACAATTAAAAGTACGCATTACATAGCACATTTACAATATCACCAATGAAACACTCCAATCTGTTGTGGAACATGCTGTTGAAAATGCAAAACTCGTAGATGGAAATGGTGGACTACATATTGTTATTGACTTACTTTTCTTGATGGTTTCCTCAGATTTTGCTTTATCTACGATTTTTACCTAAAGGGAAATTAAAAATCTATTCCTCGTTTTATATTAAACTTTTTCTACGGTATTTGGCGTAGGACACATAAAAACCGATTTCATGTTTGCTTTTTCTACAGTTTTTGGCATAGGGACTATTAAAAACTTTTTCCCCCCCTATCCGCTGTGGCACCACCTTGTCGTGGTGGATGGGCTTTGTACAAAGAGTGCCACAACAACATGTCACGCCTTTTAATTAGCATTTTATGAAGAGTACAGCTCCAAACATAATCCATATTTGAACTTTCTTTAATTTTTAAAACAAATTAACGATGCTTCACGTATACTTGGATAAAATATCAGGTCATTCTGACCAGTGATTCATTTTGTACAGCCTTTCGAAAGTGCAAATTTAATTATAATAATCCGGTATTTAATTTTTTTCCAAGAATAAAAATTTTATGCTTTTTAATATGCCTTCCGACACTGAAATTCTATAGTAGTTTTTATTCTTTTCAAGAAAGAAAATTATTTCTTTGCTGAAAATAGGCAGTTTCAAAAAATGTTCTGGAAAAATTGTGGAATATGGGTGATAGTCCTTTCTAGTTTTATTAACTTTTTTTTGTCATCTTGGGCTCTTGAAATCCTGTAATTTGTCTTTAAATACTGAAATATCTGCATTATTTTCTTGCACAGATTTTAATTTTTTCAAGATAAGTATTCTTTTCTTGTACAGATCAATTAATATCAGAAACGTTTTTAATTGTGTTCATATTGACTGTTTCGTGTAAAACGCTCTGCAATTAAGTTATTACAAATAACCGTAAAAGTATTAATCTCGAGTGGATGACAAATTTTCCTCGTTTTCAATAGATCTTTTTCGTGTACTTCTCCGTAAATAAACTTAAGTAATTGTATATTTGCTGCCAAATATTATCCAACACTATAACTATATATTAAGTAAAAATTATCTTACTGGCTAAAGTTCTCAACGGTTTTGAAAGGAGCATCACGCGCTTTCTTATGAAATCAAACCAAAATACTATCAAGGCTTATTTTTTCGTTTTCCTGCAGTCTGAATAATAAATAACGACTCCCAAATGTGTTTACAGTTCAAGTGAGAAACAAACTTCCCCACATTAAAGTGATCTAGAAGCATTTATAGCTTTAACGTGATTTCCTTTGTTCAAGGATGTACTTTAACACCCTGATTAGGACAATAAAACTATTTACAAAGCTGGTAGGTATTCTGAAATGGCATTGAAAGACGAGGAAGCATAAGAAAGTTGGGAATGATGGATTTCATCTTCCAAAGTGGCCAAATAAATATAGGGGAACAAAAACCGTGTCTACTGAAAAGATATGATGATGATGTTGCGTCCGCGTTACCGTGGAAAAGGGGTGCAGTAGCTTCTGAGGGTAAAGAACCCTGAACACCCGAGGGCAGAAGTCTGACTCCTAGCTCATATAAAGATGACACTCACACACTCTCTTGCACTACTCCTTTTTACAGGGGGTCTCTTTCACACATCTCACAGATAGAACACAGGGAGAAGAACAACCATGCCCGAACCAGGACTCAAACCCGGGACGCCGAGATCGTGAGGAAAACGCGATACCCCTAGGCCAGGACGCCGGCACTGAAATGATATATCACTTCTTATATATTGTTGAAATAAAAGCACATAATTCACTCTCACCATTATAATGAGAAAATGTTTTTTGTATAATGAGTGTTTCTCTCTCAAGCCTGGAAAAATGAATTTGTCATTTGGACTACTATTTCAAAAAGATTTTTATATCGGTTTAATCTCAATTTTTATCAGATAAATTATCGTGACAAAATATTATAGAAGCGATTAATATCTCAACATTGATACAGTAATTTTATTACATTGCCAGTTGGATTGTGTGCTTCCCGTAACGCGTTGAACTGTGGGGTAAGGCGACCATTTTATTTAGCATCTTAAGCCGCTTTCCGACGATTTTATGGATATGGTCGTAAATCTGCCAACTGGCCCATTCCTGCCTGTGGACGTCGATCGGGAGCTTCCCGTAAATTGTCGGTCAAATGAACAGATATCAAAGAAAACCACAAGAGAGAGGAAAGAAGGCAAAATGCACAGGTCGGGGCTTTACACAGATGTCTGAACTCAATCGGATAAGTCTTTTTGCCGGTCAGTTCACACATTCAATTTCTGTCACTTATCAGAGTCCATTCCGGAATTTTCTCGCGAATTATTGATTTGACAAAATTCAAATGTATGCACCGAGCCTTCTTGGAAATAATCTAATCTAATGTAGAATAATTTCATCAGGATCCCTCACGCCTGCCTAATGCACCTAGTCTATAATCGACGCTTACATACAAGTATTACAGTTACAAGTGGCCTTTTTTCTCTGCAGCTAAGTTTATAAAATCACTTGTGACTCATGCAGGGACTGTGAATATTTAATGTGTTGAGAAAATTCCTGAATTATTATTGAAAGGAATTAAGAATCCTATTCAATGGTACATTTATTATTCAGTAATACAAGAAAAATGAGTTAACTTCCGAGAACTTCTAGAAAAAAGCAAGCGCAGATTTCCTCATCCATAGGAAAGATTATTGAAACAAGTGCAGCTCGGTGGCATGATGTATCCATTCCATAGTTTTTTTTTTTTTTTTTTTTTTTGGTAAAAGTTAAGACTGATATTGAAATCGCCAAGTGGCCGTATTATCACAAGATGCCTTAATACTTAACGCTCGACCAATAAGCTTTCTCTGTGATTTTTTATACCTTTTAATTTATCAAATATTAAAAATTTCTAAGATTTTTCGATAGCTTTTTATTTATCAAATATTACAAATTTCCAAGATTTTCGATAGCTTTTAATTTATCAAATAAAAAGAATTTTTGATTGGCCCTTTTCGAAACGTTTATGAAATAATTTTTTTCTTACCTTTTTGTAAGAAAAGGTAAAGTAGTTGTTTTTTCCTATAGCAAGCAGAAGTTGAGGGGTTGTCAGTGATAACACTACCTTTCATCTCCCTTTTCTTGAAAACTTTATTATTAGAATTCTGCCATTTCTGCGTGAATTTTTTTATTTCATAATATGATAAAAAGCCTAATTTATTATTTCCGTATCTTTATTGTTCCAAGCGATTTATTTTTTGTAAACAGATTCCTCACAATTTGAACAATGATTTGTCAAACAATAGCTTCATGTTTAGCATTTATAATACTAACAAGAATGAATGGCGATCGTCTCTTCACTCTTCAGTGATCCGATTCGTTATCATGAAGCACATCATAAATGTCTTTTCCTTCAAATAGGTTTTTCAAGGTTAATTGTGCATAGCAATCTGAGTCAGATCTATACAAGATTTTCATTAAGAAGTATCTTCTCGAAAACTGGTCAAGGCTATAGATTAAAGAAATTCTCTGTATGTTTATTTACTAATTCCGGGTTATCTGAAAGCTCTTTTAGTGATCAAGCTGATCTAATCAGTCTTTATATCTGTATATATTTATTAACTTATTTTAAATGTAGGGCTTGGCTACTATTTATAAAAATTGAACATTATTCGACATAACTTTATTTTGAAAGAATTTCTGATTATGTTGTTATTTTGTTAATAATAATTTATTTTCAAACTTTAAAAGGACTGCAGCATGAGGGGGGGGGGGGGTTCACTGGAGTATCAACACGCACTTAGACATATTCTTCTTATGAATAATTAAAACTTTTAAATTCGTTTTGTAACATAACTATTAATTAATTCTTTATCGAAATACTAAAACATACAATATTATCAATGAAAACTACTTATATAATCTTACAACGTGAAAAAAAATTATAAAAGAAAAAGAAACAATTTTAATTACAAGTAATCCTTAAATAAAGCTAGAAATAACAAGTTCTTTACGTGACATTTAGACTTTAAATAAAATCAACACTATATTCAAATTATAAAGAAATATAATATTTAAATGAACCGTTTAAGAATTAAGAAAATGATTAGAAAACTATTTCACATCCCCAGAATATGGCTACTTACTAATACGAGAAGAAAGCAACTGAAAAGAAAAAAAAATTCAACCATCCTATTCGTATAAACGTTACTCAAATGTAAATAAATTTCTCACCCACCAAACACAAGGCCAAACCCTATACATTCTCAGCCACTTGACTAAGAGAATCAGGGAAAGGATATCAGATCCGTTTCGCTAACGTGTTTCAAGTAATAGAGATTTTTATGTCGTAGGTGCACGGTGGTATGTCTCTGAAACCACCTAAAAAGATGTAAAGTATGAAGAACTTTTCTTTCGCGATTTCATCTGAAAAAAGTGTGCATGTTGTAGACAGCTTTCATACAACACATTTATGAGTGCATTTTGAATTGACTTGTTTTTTGCAGCCTACCTACTGCCTACCTTCTACCTTCAATAAATTGAAGGTATTGAGAAAAATCATTAGAAACGACGCATTTTTTTGTACTTAAGTGGGATATTAACTAGTGTGCTGGCATTTACCGGCATTCATTAAAGTTAGAATATTATTTTAGAGCCATTAGTTTCGATTAGTAACCACCGCACGTTTAGATAAAATTTTTAGCGTTTAGATATAATAGGTTTCACTATCATACCACCATGCGTCAAAGAATTTTAAATATTAATATTTTTGTGAAACTTTGCGACCAAGAAAATCCTCGGGACGCACATTAAATTCCTAAAAACTGGGTAGAGAGTTTACTACAGAAAGAAAGGCGACAAACGGGGAATCTGCAATGGTGTGGAGAGAACCTATTAATGCCATGCTGACTGTTATTTTTCAGGCTTTAATCGTTACAAGAAACGTAAATGGGTATACTCTGTTATATCATCAGCAAGACGGCCTACCCTCACAATAAGGATATTCCTACACCAATTTTCGCATCATTAACTGATATTCCTTCATCAGATTAAAATGAACAGAGCTTTGAATTTAATAACGGAAGTAAATATGAAGCGGACTGTCAACACTACAGTAGTTTTTTTATGACAAGAACTTGTTCTGCTTAAGCAAGGTTCAAAATGTTTAGTACTTAAAATCAAAAGGAGGAAATATTGTTCTGTCAGATATTGAAAAAACAATTCTTTGAATTTTTGTTGGCCGTTGTTTTCTTATGCAAAAATTTGGATAGTTAATGAGCATAACAGCCAGTTACAATAATCCCTCTTTATACAGCTTAGTTCTGTGATTGCGGAGTGACTGACTGTAATTAAAAAAAAAGACGTTGAAGAAACAGCTTAAAAACCAGAAGAGAGAAAATTCTCTGCACTTAAGTCATGATAAAGAGTTTTTTCCCCTTTTTATTTTTAGTAATAAAACTTTCACCTTTTATTTTGTGCTAGGGAATGGAATACGAATGAGACTCTTTTTATAAATAGTTAGACTAGAAGTTTGAAATTCATGGTATCGTAATCACGATCAACTACTCATTTAATAAAACTCAAGGAATAATATCCAAATGATCTTGCAGAAGCTCTGTTTTCAGGACTATTAGTAGTTTATTTATTCGTTTGTGTTCCTACTAGAACAACAAAGCCGGTTTCATTTGCTAATAGGGCATACGGAGAACATTACAGAAAAGTAAACGGCCTTTAAGAGAAATGTTGATTGTAATGCGGCAAATATTTCTTTTTCTAATCTACTATTCCTATTACTAATCTACTTCATTACTACTTGACTAATGAAATAATTGTATAGAATGCTCATTAAAGATGGAAATTGCATCCCACACAGTTCTAAAATGTTTCCTGAAACGAACAATGGAAAGCTGCAAATAAGTATTTTTGATGGTTTTCAAATTCATAAACTCGTTAAGATTAAAAAATGGATGCTGAGTCTTCTGCTTGGTCATATTTCCTCTCTGTTAGTGAGAGTTTTTTTGGTAGAGAACTAAGTAGAGCTGATTCAAAATATTGTTAAAAGTTTTGAAAATGTGTTCTAATAAAAGAATAAAAGTGCAATATCTGCATGGATAATCTGAGTCACTTTCATGATGAAGCATAACATCAAAATAAAGGCAAGTGAGGCATTCACTATAATGGCAGATTTCTACTTCCATTGCACATAAAAAGAAATCTTAAAAAGTTCTTTTTTATCAATGAATGGGACCAAATTACTTTAGTTTTCATTGAATTGTATTAAATGTAACACCATCATATTATTTTTAACATACTGTTATAATACTATTATCATTGATCTATTTTTATCCGCTGAAATGTATTTATTTCATTCGTTGATATTGTTTTAAATTTTATCCATTATTATACATTTGACGCAGCTTTCTGTATTGATTTATCTTTTGATTTATGTATTGATTACTCTTAATGATTAATATTATTAATCGCATGGATTTAATTTTATTATTAATTTGCATTTGAGACAGTTTCATTGTGATCTGAGTGCTCTGTACATATTGATATTGAAATATAACTTTTACTTCTCCTCAAAAAGTAGAACAAGTTTCATAAAATCAATGCTAGATTCGGTATTACCTTATTATTACTAGATTATCATTGGCAATAAAATGGTTTGAGCAGTATTTCAAGTGTGATAGTGAATCATTTGTGCAATCATGATGTTAATCTAAGAAATTAATCATTCAAGTGAATTAATTTGATAGTATACATTTTTAATGCATGCATGGAAATGCATTTAAAAAAATTACCTTGTTATTTAATAAGACTGAAAACAGGAATTTAAATGAAAGCAGTGTGCTATAAATTATTGTACATGCAAATTAAAATGTCTATATACTACAAAATAAAAGAGGAAATGTAAATCCTTCTTGCTTTGAATTAATGACTAAGAAAGCAATTTTTTCTATCTTAATTTTAAAGCTGGCAAAAACACGCGATTGAATGTTTTGATGGGTGCGATTCAATTTCATCATAACATTAAAAATATTGCTACAGATAGTTTATTAAATTTTAAAAATTTATAGAAACGAAGAAAGAAATTATACGGAAATGAAGCTGATATGAATAAATGGGTAATTTTTTGAGTTTTAAAATGATGTAAAAATTATTTTTAAGGGATAATAGTTTTGAAAGATATGAGACATTAATTACCGTCGGCAAGTTATAGGCATTACCTATATCCAGCCGGCCGAAGACTCCCCGCGTGTGTGGTGGCTGACGCGCGTATAAATCTGTCCTGGTCACCAAGTCCTCCATGTCGAGAGTAATACCACTGGGAGTATTGGATCAGGGGTGATCGTTCTCTGATCCAGGTCTAAATTACGATCTGTGATTGAGTGAATGAAATGCATGAATGAAGTCTGCCCTGTAAAAAGGGTTGTGTTGTGTGTGTAGTTAAGTCGTTCTCTTGGCCCTAGATGGCGCTACTGAAAAAACAAGAGACGTACCCTTGGCTTAATCCACGAATGACTTCTTAAAGTCAGTGTGCTTGTCTAGGACAAGTGCCATTAGAAACAACAGCAATCTATCTAAATAGATAGATGGCGTGGTACAATTAGATAGAGATGTGAACCACTGGTGAGCACGCGACAGACAATGTATTAAAGTCTGTTTTCACACTGGATTAAAGCTTATTTGTTTTATACCGTTCCTTTGACTGAAATGAGTTTTCGGCGAGCTATCTTCCAGAATTCCTTATAATATTTGTCGCTCCACTCATTAGCAAAGAGAAGTGTTAAATTAAATGTAGCTCTAAAAACGTTCAATGAAACTGACTGAAACGTTCACTCCCTGCGTTTGTTTGCATTTGATTGTTGCTATTTGGCAATAAGTAATAGCAACAATAAGTTACTGTGCCACCTACGTTAATATTTTACATATATAGATGTTAAAAATGAATAGATTTTTAAGAAAAGTCTATTTGGTGATTTCAGTCGAATATACTAGTATTTAGCTAGTCTTGATCGTCAAACTTTTTAAATGAATAAAAGCCTTTAATATAATTCGCTCAAGTATAAAATTAATTTTTATTGCTTGCTATTGTGATTGACCACAGCCCGTAGGTGATAAATGCTACTCTCCATTTTCATCATTAATGAATTTTTAACTGCAATCCAAGTAAAATAAGATATGATTCACTAATGAATAGATATAATTTAAGCCATTAGCAATCGGCGGAGCAAACACAGCACATGCTTTGTACCTTAAAAGTAAATGTTTTATCCTAAAGTAGTTGGTTAGAAGTATTTTTTAAGTCCAATAAGATCTGATTCTGTTTCTGAAGTAAGTTTATGTAGATGGAGATAAAAAAAATTACTTATTTCAGGTTCTTATTATTCAAATTTTGCCACCTTATGGATTCTCCCCAATGCTAAACTCTAAAATCTCGCACAGTGCAGTCAATGCCACTACTTAATTGTCTGTTTCTTTATTGTGAGATCTATTTCGATCCTCAATCTGAAAACTAGGATTGAATGTTACAAAAGCGACTCAAACTTCGAAGGAGGCTTCAACTACACACCAGAGAAATGAACACTTTACTACTTACTTGTTTGAAAACGAAAACGCCCCTTCACTACGGATTACTCAGTCAATGAAGAATTTTGGTTTTTTATTGTAATGGTTTAATGTACAAATTCAAATGTTATTTTTGAAATGATGAAAAAAGACACAGTAATGATGATGAGAAGAATAATAAACTGCAATGTTAACTTTTTTTTATGCTAATCATTTAATGCCTGGTTAGGAAGCGCAAGTAATGAAACCTTCAATGAGGTGAAATAAATACATTTTCCTTCCAAAATGTATATTGCTGTTTCATTGCTAATTGAGCTTCTTAGTTTCAAAATATTTATGCAAGCTACAAATTTAAGTGGATGATTGAAGATTAGTTCCTTTAATATGCTGGATGGAATTCTTTCAAATGTGGTAGTTCATTTCTTGAATCACTTACATCAAAATATAAATTTTAAAAAATTAATTAATACTCTTTTTAAATTTTAAATCATATAATGAAGAATGTATAATATTTAAAGTTTAAAAATGTATTTTCTACTTTATGTAGCTTAAAAATGGAACAAAAAAAATATTGTTGTGTGTTTAAAGGAAATAAACCTCCACGCTTGAAAGATATTATAAGCTACTTATGATCTAATCTATCCTCTTGTTTGTCTCAACGTCATTTAATAATCTCTTCCTTTGATTCAATTATTTTCTTTTTCCTCATCTGCTTTTTTTCCCTCTCAGCCACCTCTTTCTCATGAAGTCATTAAAATCATACATATTAAATGCCTTTTTCAAACAGTTTCATGTCTCAAAGCATACTTGAAATGCAATTTTAAATATATGTGAAGAATTCTGTAATATTCCTCCGGCGTTGTTAATAAAGAGCGACGTCAGATGTTTTAAAATGATCAAAGCAAGTTTTTTTTTCTGTGTTGTAACTAATCCGTTCTGAAAAAATGAACAATCTCATGAAATAGCTAAAGAATAATCTTCTGTCTTTTGGAAATGATGCTTTTCACAATTCTATTCCACAGAATGTTCATTTAAGCATCGACTTGTTTGTATGAACATTCATGCAAGCTCAATTATCATGATGAAATTCTGATTTATTTTATTTTATATCTGTAGTGATCACCGAGTCAACTAACACACGAGAAAACGTGGAAAAGCGGCTTAATATCTCGTAGTACGAAGAAATGACTCTTATGAATCAAGTAAGTTAACTCTGATCAGAAGTGCATCTTTTAGTACTTCTAGAACCTAAAGAGCAAACAATGCATAACGTTTCTATTGTCTCTAATTGCTTATTAATTTTACATTACACTAAATACTTATGTACATTTAAATATTCCATTTGTTACTAAAAAGCGTCTTTTAATATGCAAGTAAAATATAAATGATGAGTCATAAAAACCTGTATTTGTTTCAAATAAGCTTAGTTTTTTTTCTCTGCATAATCTGGATGATTCAGATAATTACTTAAAATTAATTTCTTTTCCTACAGACTAATTTCAATTTTGGATTTCAATCTTTGATGTGGATGATTTTAAACTTAGTTAGGAATCAACCTTCTTATAAATAAAATTTTGATGTAAATTATTTAATTATTCGATGACTTTTAACCCTCTAAAATGTATCATCTAAAAAAAAACGCTTTAATGGTATCATGGCGTAATTTGATCCCAGTAAATAAATTTTATTTTATAAGCTTAATAAAGATATGTAAATAAGAATAGATGTATTATAAGAATTGTATATTTCATGAAAATTATAAAATATAATTTAACATCTATCGCAAATAATATTACGGAGCCTTTTACAAGTAGGTACATACTCTACTTCTCACAGTATATTTTTTATCTTTGTTCCTTGTACATATATAACATCTTCCTTGCTGAGGTTTGCACGGTGATATTAGCGTTGTTGCTCAACCTATTCTTGAAGTATTTTCTAATATTATTTTCCCAAGATTAGACAACAAACTCGGTAGTTTTAATCGTTTTTTTAAGTAATGCTTATATGAGAGAAAATTCTAATTGGTATTCTTACCTGGTGATGTTTTTGATTCTATTATCAGCATTGCAAAATGCAGGAATGTTCGAGATATGCCTACTGCTTTCAATAGTCATTTCTTCATTATTTAAATTTTCAGCACTTTCTCAAAATTAAGTTTACATAAACGTTCTCCACATTACCACATTGCCTTCATCATTATCGTTTATAGTGTCCTCATAATCAATAAAATCATCCGTTTCTAGCAAATTTTTTCTTTTTTTTTTGGGGGGGGGGAAGCATATTATAAAATTAACTTCATGGCAATAAAATAAATAAATAAACTAAAAACACTTCTAAAATAATTATTTCTTTATTTCTTAGCTTATAATCGTCTTACTAAAACAAAAATTATAATTACAGTACTTAATAGCATATTGAATCTCCATAAATTAATTTTAAAAAAAAATTTATCATGGGTGAAAGTACATAACAAAAATGAACTTTTTTATGATAACAGTACTCCTATTGGCCAATAATGATTACAGGAAAAATCAGTGCTACCACTAATTCAGTTTTTTAATAATATTAGAAAAACAATTTACATGGAATAATTTTTTTGCTCATGATACCTTTTAAGGGTTAATAAACTTCTTCGTCGGCACAGTGGGCTTCTTAAGTAAAGAAATAATGTCAGTTTAATTTCACTTTTCGTGGAAGACGGCACAGAAACGATTTCCTGCCTTCATTCAATTTTCTGGAAATCGAAAGGATGTCGCCTCTGCTTCAAAAAATCATTTTGAAGTTATATAACGAGCTAATGTGTTTTTATCCGTGTTTCCCTTCTTCATGTGTTGTTTACAAAGAAAATTCTAAATATCAATTCTACTTGTTTCAAAAAATGCAACGAATGGAGCTTATTTCCAAGTCTAAGAATTATTTTTATCATAGAAATTTACCTTTTGTAACTTCAAAATACATCGAATTTAGTTTAAAAATATTTTTCGAAGTCTCTGGCACGAACCAACAAGAGATTAAAAGAAAATTATATGTATGTTTACCATCTGGTGTCTAAATATTTTTTATCATTTCGCCGTGTTTGGTGTCTAACATGATCACTGAATACAAATGGATTCCAATGCAAATACAATATTTCAGGTGAGTAACACGATATTTATTTTATTAATATTTTTGAGACACACCAAAGAGATGTTGTCAGTCAGAAAAAAAAATTATGACACCATTTTGATTGACCATCAGAAATTACAACAGACTCCCGATTATCCGCGCCTGCCGCACAAAGTTTTTTTTTTTTATTTGATTTTTTTTTGTACAAACGTAAAGCAAAGAAAATAAAAATGTTCACAAAACAGAGCTAAATGTTAAATTTGCTAACATCGTGCTTATTTATGGCAAAAATATCCCAGACCTTCTCGGAACCTTCCCCTCAAGCAAACCCAAGAAGCAAACACAAATGACTGATTTCTTCAAAAAGGTGTAATTTTACAGTTATGCTTTTGTAATTACATAATACATTACAGTATTAAAACAGTACATATGTATTAATTTTTCTGTGTATCCTTGACGCCTCTCGTAAGTACAAAGCACTTTTCTGTTTTCATTAACAAAATGCATTTTAGGTTAATTTTGAGTGATATACTAAAATATTAAGCGTTAGTTAAACATTTCCTGCTTTTTATTTTACGTTTTATTGAACATAAAACGACTTTTCAAGGTTGGAATGATTGTTTTCTCTTTTGATATACCCGTTTTTAGCTTTTTTCGGATTATCCGCGATTTTTGTTATCCGCGGCGGCCGCGCCACCCAATTCCGCGGATAATCGGGAGTGTACTGTACATTAAATTTATGCGTTTTTCTTTAGCATCTTATCATTCCTGATGGTCCTGTTCTAAAATGTCGGATATTATAAAAGTAAAGTTTAATTTATTTGCAAATTTATTTTTTCATAAATATGCAAATGCAAACTTTACAGATATTTCGAAAAAGCTGTTAACTTGTATTGAATATATGAAAACATTTTGAGCCCTTCATGGAAGTAAATTCATTTAGATTTCTAAAAGTTATGGACCTTAACAAAAAATATCTGACATCATTTCGAAAGCAATATAATTTATTATCAGAATATTGTAAACAATTCTGACGTTATTTGCCACAAATGATTTCAAAAAAGATAACTCTTAGAGGATTTCCTTATTCTTTTCAATTTCTTTTTAATTTCAGAAGCTAGAATAGCATTTTAATCTTGTGTAATCTTGATAAGAAAGATTTCTTGAATAAAAAAAACTGTTCCCCGTAATGACTTATTCTAGAGAAAGTAACAATTAAGACTTCTTAATTATCTGCAGTAATTTTTTTTAATAATGTATTATAAATAATCCAAAATGATGGAAATATTTCGAATTCTAATAATTTTTTAAAATAACATATATATATATATATATATATATATTATATATATATATAACAAAAGTTTTTGATGTAATATACAGGATGTTCAAAAAGGCTGAGAAGTGGTTTTAATTTTTATTTATTGGAGATAAATTAGCACGTTTAAGAGAAAATGTGTTAATAATAAAAATAAATAATAATAAGTAGAAATAAAAAATAAAGTATGGAATTAGGTCATGTTGATGAATAATCCTTTTATCAATTTAAATTTTTGTATGCTCCCTTTAGACAAAATTTAAGAATCCGGAAATTTCTGTTTTTCATAAAACTAGATCATTATAAAAGAAACTGCATCGTTAAAATGGATAAAATTCTAAAAAAGGCATAAAAAATTACTAGTATAGTTTTCTTATCCCATTTAAAAACAGTATACAAATCTACAATGAAATTTTTTAGATCAGTTATAGAATAACTTAAAACTTGTTAAATCTATTTTTCAAGTGCCTTTAGAAATGACTGGATTAAGAAATTTTTGATTCGAGTATTGCACCACAACGAAACAGAAAATTTCTTTTAGCGGTTTGCTACTTGCAAAGAGAGAGAGAAAGAAAGAGGAGAAATAAATTTTCGTATTTTTATGGCTTTATACTCCGTTAACTAGCCTTAATTTCAAAGAATCATCTATCGAGTATTTGAATTCTTTCCCCGAATACTAAATGCCGTCAAATTTCAATATTTATTGTTTGACACCTTAGTCGGGGATCACGCATATACTCAACGATAGTTCTTAAATATAAATTTTCGCATATTAAAAATAAATGGTGTGCTTGCTTTAGTGGAATTTTAAAGATATGAATTAATAGATTAAGAAAAAAAAACTAAACGTATGCAATTTGTTTTTCTTTTTAAAAAGATTATTTTGGAAGTAAATAATCGAAATGAAACTAAATGGAGTTAACTCTTAGGACATCCCAATCGCATGACTAATGTTTTTGCACTTAATAAATGCGTCTACTTCTTTTAGCTCGGGCATTTCTATCTGTAATAACCCACGCTTTGCATGTGGGTAGCATTTTTGAGTATAAAAATGAATATAATGTGGGAAAGAAAACCAATTTCCATTAAAAAACATTTACATGTTTAACTGAGTTAACACGGACTTCATAATTTCAAAGATAAATTTTTAAACCCACACTAGACTGCAGTGTACTTTGTTAGGCTTAACCCTAATAATGATAACACACTGAAATGCATAGTTATTAATTAAGTTATAAAGTAGTTTTTAAAAAATTTAAACAAAACTAATTACATAAATTATTACCTAAAACTAGTTCAACGCATTTTTAATTAAATTTTTTTCTAATAAAGTGCACTAGATAAGTGATGACAATATAAACATAAAATTTATATCAAGAAACTTTGACAACTAAAAAAAATATCCAGAAAATTTAATTAGAATTCTTGTATTCAGACAAAGTTAAATTATTAAAAGAGAACACAAAGAAAAAATGAGTAACTATTTTAATTTAAGAAAAATCTTTTTTATTCTCATCGAGAAAGAAATTTTGCTCGGTTCGCATTAGATTCGTAATTTGAATGGTCGGTCGTGCATTTTCATATATTGCGTGAGCATGAATTGTTTCTGTATTATTATATGGAAGAAAAATTCGCCTATCAATTCATTCTTAATTCATTCACCTATCAATTCAGAACTCGGCTATGAAATTTTTTCATAATTTTCCACCCAAATGTAAACATGTATTTTTTTTAAATGGTGCACCTCAATTTGAAAGTGCCAAAAATTGTACATACATTGTGAATCCCTTGACAGAATTCGCAAGACTTTTTCCTGTCGCCTCTGCTTCAAGTTCTGCATAAGCCCCTATTTCTATTTTAAAGTATAGTCTCAATGATTTCAATTAAGCATAACTCAATCAATTTTAAAGATATGTAACTAAAATGGTGTAACAGTAGAAGAAAGAAAATGTTTTTATTGATCAATTTTATTTAGGGAAGTTGTATAAAAATTTAAAAGGTATAACTTTTTGAAATATTATCAGCAAAGATATTTGATTAGCAAAAGGTAATTTTAATGCAATTTATAATGCCAACTTATCTGCAACAGTGAAAATTTAAAGCATCTATCAAATTTTTTGAAACATCTGATGTATATATACAGAGAGGGAAAGAAATTCCTGTGACAGAAATTCAATAGAATAGAATAACAACAGTACCTTTGATTTAAAAAATGTGCTGAAGGTAGATGTTAAAAAATACTATATTTCTGTTTATTTATTTTCATTACTTCAACAAAATAAAGTTGCATAAATTTGAATTAATATTTTACTAAGAGAATTTTATTTCACTAGATTTTAAAATAACTTCTGTTGATGATATCTATTCAGAAAACTTTTTCAAAATCATTAAATTTAATGGTCATAAAGAAAAAATGGGCTTCCTCTCATTTTCTTAAAATTGTTATGTTAGCGGATAAATATTAGCTGAACTGCAAATCTTAAATTTTCTTTCCCTAGAATGTTAACGAAACTGATTTTACCGTTCTTTCTTAATTTTAAATATATTAAATTCCAAAATTTATTCAGTAATTCAATCCGGTAACCGGATTTGGTACCAAATGCTTATTTGCGAAGAGCAAAGTCTTGAGGCTCGGCGAAGTTGATCCTGGAAGTAAGGGGAAATTTCTAGAAAGTTCGATTCCTTTCTTCTACAGACTATAAAGGACGGACAACTGCTCTGAAGTTTGTTCGAAAATTGATCTAGCTACTGAACACGGAATGAATTCATCTATTCGTACTAATAATTAGCTATACTAGTTCGCGCATTATTTCAATTGAGTTTTGAGTTGACACATTTGAAAATGAAATATATTATTTGAATGTGAGGAAGTTGCTTCATCATTTGCTCCTCCTTTCTTATGGAAAAGAAGCAGGAACCGATGTCACAAACGGGTGAAAGGCTGTGGAGGAGAAATTCTGGAAACTGCTGCCTCTCAATGCTGGACAAATTCTCTCGGAGAATAAAAGTAAAAGCGGACATAATATCTTGGAAAAAAGGGAAATGGGATAAAAACTATTGACGACTGAGGCGAAAGCTGAACAAGATGAAATAAAAGCGAAATTCCAAAAAACAATGGTTTTAAATTATTATAGATATTAATAAAAATTATTTTAAATTGCCTAGGTCGCAAAATATAATTAAAAATGTATTTATGAGAATAAGAAACAAATTGTTTTATGAAAATTATTTTTAAAATTATCATTTGCCTGCTGTCCGTCTACGTTTACAGAATAGTTGTTGCTAAAAAAAGCCTAACAAAACTCTACTTTTAATTTTCATCATATTTAATCCGAAGGCATAATTTCCATAACTACTACCTTTACTTCTATTCTCTAGCAGAAAAGTGGCTTTCAGCCAAAAAACGATATTTTTATTCGAGACGCTTCTTCATTTTTTCAGTAATAGTTCCATTCATTCTCTATTATTTTTTCTGAATATATGTAATTTCTTTTCACTGGTTTTGTGACGAAAATCCTTCATCCATTATTATGATTTTTATTCAACATAAGAAAAGAACAGAAAGAAACTTTGAGCAAATTTCAACTAGTGAATGTGAAAACAGGATGTGAGGAGATAATCACTTATTTATCTCATTCACTTATTTTTTAAAAAAACGTTCTTTCTAATATAAACTCATTATTCAGGAGAATTTTTAATTTAAAATTAATTCATTTTTAAGAGAAATTTTTAGTGTGAAATTTCATGACTAACCGATTTGCGTAATAAAACGGCAAACACCAGCAAACTCTCTCCCTTTTTGTGTCATTTTTTTTCTATATTTCTGCCATTACCATGAATATTGCAACATGGAAAATATCAATTATCTGAAATCTTTTCCCATTCAACATTTAAGTCCCATAGCGAATTTAATGTGCGCAATTCAATTGAAAAATGTCATGTTTGGTTGGTAAAATTTTTTAAATTTAGAAGGCACACGATTCTTAAAAAAATGTTGGATCAAATTCCATTACTCTAAAACTTAAAAAGAAAAAACGCTCTAACTTCAATTATTTAACATAAAATGTTATTTTAAATGATGAGAGGGGTTTATAATTTAGTTTATAAGTTTTGGTATTATTGCATAGTGAAAAGCAAACAGTTCTATCATTTATAGAGTTTAAATATTAATATGAAATACCAGATAAAATATTTTTAAACAGTTTATTTATCCTTAATACATTTTTAAGAATAAAAATAATATTCACTTTTATGAAAGACAAAAAATGGCTACAACACACTTTTTGCTCACAAATGAATTTTTACTTGTATAAATTTTTTTCACTCATTTTTGCATTCACCTTCCATTTCATAGTATTGCTAACTATATTAAAAACTGTTAGTGAAATATTGAACTTTCATTGTGAGTCATTCTTCCACTTGGCTATTTCAAACGTCAAATTTAAGCATTTTCTAGTGAAAAAGCTTTGAAGATTCAATATTTCATGTTTGTCTGATCTAATTTTGAATACTGAAATTTCATTTGATGAATATAAAGTCAAAATTCTAGAGCAAAGTAAATTTATACGCTATTTGTGATAACCCTATTGATTTACATGATATATTTTCAGCTTGTCTTCGTAATATGTTTGATACTCTCAGAGTGACGTTATATCTTTTGTATTCCATTTTTTTATCATCATCAACAATAGATTGATTATTGTGGCATATAAGCTCTATACATTTTGCAATACTAGCCAGAATGTTTAGAGTCAACAGCTTATTTGAGAACGTGCATGTAAAATTTAAGAATGTAGAAAAAAACCCTCAATGTATAAATTCTATAAAATATTCAAAAAAATTTCTGAAGAATTTGATATTTTTTAATATGTTGTTGCCGTTTTTTAAATATAAGCACATAACTTTTTTAGTAAAAGTTTTTAGTATTGAATGCATTCAACTTTTTAGTTTTTACTGTGCTTTTTAACGTCTTTGTCATTATTAAATTTGTCTGATGAAATTTTAATGTAACATTGATTATATTCAACTTTTTAATTCATAATGCTTTTTAACGTTTTTGGTATTAGATACATTTAGTTTTTCAATCTCTTGTACATTTTTAATATTTTTAGAGCTCAGACTTAACCTCTTCGTTTTTAGTGTCTTTTCTAATGATTATAGATCGTCTGAAAAAATATTAAATATCTATCATGTTTAATTATAATCTTAGCATTCACCATTTACATCTTTTATTTTTTGAGTGTTTGTTGTTGCACTCTGTAACCGGAGTGTTTTTGATATGTACATTTTCTTTTTATAAATAAATAATTTTAAAGAATGTGGTGAATAAAATTCTAATTGATTTAACCTCAACGTGCTCTGGTAAAGCCGTACTCTCAGAAGCATCTCGTTTACACATACAGAAAGTAAAACAAAAATAAGGGGAAAAATGGAAAATAAATTTCTTGAAAAACGAAATTTTTTTTTTCTCAGATTGTTCTTTTTGTTATAATCCATAGAAGTAAATCAATTAATCCTAATTACTTCGTGATAAGTTAATTTAGGCTTTCACCATGATCCGAAATTCAATAGCGGGACACAGAGTTTCTCAAACTCTTCACACTTGCAGTTCCTTTCGTACTCGAGTGAAAAATATTCTAAAATTAAAAAAATACTCTATTTAAACAGATTATTTTTAAAGATAAATAAGAACAAATTCAAATAGATAGCAATGAATTTTATTAAAATTCTTATGCTTAGAGGCATTGAAAAATCTAAAAATAGACAGTATTAAAAAAAAATCTTGAATCCAACGTTGACATTCCTCCGTTACTTCAATTCCATTCTTTCCCCCTATGAGATGGAACGCGCACTTTCGCTACTTATCTCTTTGCTTAAATAATTACATTCCAATAATTCAGTATCCAATAGTTCTAGCAAATGGATCAACTCATCCAAATTAAAAAAATAATAAAGTATAACTAAAAGATAAAATTGTGAATAATAGATAAATGAGAGATTTAATTGAAATTCTTCTTTTTATTTCTTTCATGCATAGAAATATTAAGAGTGTAATGTTTGCGAATAAGTTGAATTTTATGCACGATTCTATTTTATTATTATGTCACTTTTTATAATCGTGGATAATTGAATATTTAGTAATCAGAGAAAGGCCCCTCCAAAAAACGGCTTTCAAATTTACTGTTTATTGATATTAAAAAGTTTGGAGTAATAATTTTCATATGTGTCATCATTAATAATGAGTGTTAAATCATGAAATATATTTTTGTGCTTTCTATACGTAATAAACTTTTCAGTTAACTGCTATCATTAGAATTGATTCTTGCTCTCTTACACACTGAAAAGATATAATTATGAAAAATAATCTAATATTATGCACAGTACTTGTAATTCAAGTACTATTCATTCTTTATCAAGGTTATTTCTATATTTTCTATGTATATTGTTCAATCCCTTTTGTGCCGATCGGGAAGAATCTGGCTAGACAACAGAATTAATTCATTAAAATTGTATTCTAGATTTAAAGAGCAACTATTATCACATCGATTAACTACAATATTTTACAATGTCAAATAAAGAGATTTTCGAGGGGGAAAAAGTCTAGAAATCTATTTCATTGAGAAGAAGCGGCTTGTCTGTTTCATCAAATTAACATATTTTCTAAAAATTATTAGAGGTGTTTAATGCTGATATTTTATTCTTCTTCGATGTTTGCTATGAAGTAAGCTTATAACTCCAGGGGTACCAGTAAGCTGCTACAATTAGACTGAATCATAAAATCCATACAGAAAAGAAAAAAATTCAACGTTGCATAATCATTGTCTGATTAGTTGTGATTGTAACCAACAATCATCTGATATGAAATATTTTTGTGTAAAAATTTGAAATGAAAAAAGTAAATAAAAATAATGCAAATAATTAAAATGAAACTTCAAATACGTAAATACCTATTGGAATATTTTTTTATTGGCCAACAAGATCGTAATTTCGTCTGAAGCTGAGAAAAGGTTTAAAAAACTAAAAATAACTAAACTGAAATTAAACTAATTTTTACTAAAAATAAAATAGCATTTAGATAGTAACTACAAAAAGAGTTACGTCCACTCCCGTTATTGAAATCCAGTTAAAATAATTTTCTTCCAAAGAACAATATTTAGAACAAAATCTTGATTTCTGATATTGATAAATGCTTAAATCTTGTAGTAATTCATTTTTCTCATAAAATGAGATTTGAATGCAACATTTATAGCGTGAGGATTATGCTCTACTGAGGACTATATATATTTTTTTCGGTCTTTCTTATCCTTTTTGAAACATTATATTGAAAATAAAAAGTTGCAAAGAATTTGCATCACCATCTCAAAACAAAAACAGGCTTATGGTGGTTTATATGCACTTGTAATGGATCGAATTCGAATGGCATACTTGAATTCCTCTGTTTTTTATGAAATTTTAAAACGCTTGCTTTATATTCTTTTCTCCTCCACCAAATATCCCATGCTAGAATATTTTTCAGAATAAATTGAATTGCGAGAGAAATACTATAAAGAATGGATATACATAAAATTGATGATGAGGCCATGCTATCTCTGTCAAAACAAGAACAACTCTCACTTATGGCCGTTTATATCTCCGGAGTCATTCGCAAGCGACCTCATTTTCGTTAAGTCAATGTCGGAAGCACCGGTCATTCATAAATATAGCTCCAGCATAAAGTACTAGGACATTTACACGCACAGTTTACGATGGTTTTCTGTGGACAGATAGTTTCCGATCTGCAGTTGCTTGGAGCAAACAGGAAGCGAAGCATTTGTGATGTAATGGTCTTGCAAACAGTAAAGGAGGGAATCGATCGATCGATTCCTGTTCTAAGAACACAGTAAACATCAGACGTTCATGTTTTCTTCCATTGAAATATGGATTTCTTCTATCTCTTTTCAAGAAAATATCATTTGAAAGACGAAGCCTGGTTTAATTTGCGGCTTCGAGCCTTAGGTATCATTCTATGATAAGCCGAAATGCGTAAATTGAATACCTTGCTTTTTTAAATGCGTGTTTTTAACTGTTGCATAAAAATCATGTATTGAGAAATAGGCCACTTTTTCATGCATTCATTACGTTAAATCTGGAAGTATAAGTAATTTATTGAATGTTTCATTTGGTAAATAGATGCCAATCGTTTCAGCATATTAATAAAATTCTAATTTTCGCATATTTTAGAATGTTTTTAATTATTATTATTACTGCTGAAAATTTAAATTGATAAAATAATAAAATTAATGAATGGAAAAACAATGCCAAATAAATAAATAAATAAAAACAGTACAAAATGTATTTATTTTTCTAATATCAAGTAGGATTCGTTTTCAACATTGTTAACATCTCCTTCCCATCAGTTGTTAAGCGTCACAACTCAAAATTTCTTTTGAACTCCTTGCACCGGATCCAAATACCAAATAAATGGGAATATTTCAAAAACATTTAATAAATTGAAAATGATTTTCTTTTGAAAAAATGATCGAAACCATTTTTAATAGCTTGCATTCTTAATGCAAAAACTGACAGACTTGCAAAATAAGTGCTTATTTCTGTAGATTTCTTTTTCAGTTTCTAATTTACTGGGTATAAAAACTGCGTATATATTGTATCATGTTTCTTTGAAATATTTTCTCGTATTTCAATGTCGATGTCATTATAATTGAATTAAGTTTATATTGCAAGATCGAAATGTGTGAAACAGCTTTTCAATCATGGAAAGCCACATGCAAAATCCACTTTTCAACAATCTTAAGTTTCTCTTCTATTACAAAGCAATTTTTTTTTGTGTGTGTATAACAAATCACTACACAGCTTAACTCTTTCCGAACTTTACTAGATAATTTAGAATATAATCTTTCCTGTTAAAATAAAGTCTTTTGGGTGTGGCCTAAGTTAAATTATTTATGATACTGATGGAAAGTTCATTATTTATTGACTGAAAGTTTTTGAACGTCACGTATTGTTGTTTGATAGCTCTTCTAAAATTATATTTCTGAAATGCATACTATTACTCTATTGATGAAGTTAATTACCATTTTTCTAAAACGTAAAATCTTAACAGTGGCAGGATCAATATTTGCCTAGATACAATTGTAGGCATTTTCACTATAACCCAAACGTTAGAATCAGAATATGATTTCGCATTTCCTTTTACATAGCTTTGAACTGCTCATCAAAAATGTATCAAAACACATACTATTGCTATAATTTATTGCAGGAATTGCAGCAATTTATTGTTTTTTAATTTGCAGTCATGAGCAATAAAACATGACCCAATAAGAGTTCGAATCATATACTTTTGTTGGTATGTTTACTTACAAGATAATAATAATCATAGAGGCTTATTGTAATTATTCATATTGTTTAAAATAATAAAATACTTTATAACCTCATCAGACGCGAAGCTAAAAATAATAATATAAAAAAACTATCCATGGATTTAACATACACACTGTGACATCGCAGATCACAGAAAAAATATTTCCTGAAGCTGATAGTTTAGGGGAGGGGGTAGTAATTTAAGGTGGTAGAAATTTATCATTTGTTGAAAATTTCCAAATGACCGAAAATTAATTTTAACTGATTTAAATACTAACAAACTAAATGCAATAGTGACCCTTTTATTTGTTATTAGTAAGGATTTACAAAAAAATAATCCTGAAAGATTTATTATTAAAAATACACATTTTTTTCCTTTCTTTCTTTCTTTTTTTTTTTTTTTTTATCTAGAATGGTATTTTCCGAAGCAATTATTCTTTAAAGCGCAAAAATACGTATTGCATTTTATGCATGCTAATTTGTTCTTTGAGTTACATCTTGGTTCTTGTTCTTATGTACAGTCGACCACCCAGCCACCACTGAACGTAGCAGTATAGACAGGATAAATCCGGGTAATCGGTTTTTGGAAGCATCTTTGTTATCCATAAATCATGACAAATGCCCTACTCCATTTTGTCGCACTTTTTTTGTTGGTTGATTCAAAACGACTTTGTGCTACTCTGATACATATTTTCATCATTTCTCAAGCGCACAAATTTCCTATTATATTTGTTGATTTCGTTTCCTCCTTAATTTAGGGGACCAAGGCAAATGCCATGCGATATCCTAATTCTAACATATATTTTTGAAATTTCAGTTTTTGGAATTTGACGTATCGAATCCAGAAGTTGCATATAGAAAGATTTATAAAATGATTAAACATTCTCACTGAACATTTTTTAGTCTTAACAATGAATCTGTAATAGACCAAATATCGGTCACATAAGTTGGTACCCCCCACGACCCATGCAATCATTTTCTAAGCGCGCACAATAGTACATTGTAGTGTGTTTTGACCACTTGTTGCGAATAAAAAACAGACTTACTTTCAACGCATTAAGGCAATAAGAAAAAAAAATATTATCCTTCTAAAAGGAAAAGATTTTTATCAACCCAGACGACTAGTCCCGTTTACTCCTCTGAATCGTTCTATTAATTTTATGCTCCATTGTTATTCATATTATAAATTCAATTTTTCTTTTTCCTCATCATACAAAATAATGCATTAAGTGTAGTGAGGCGGAGGTGGAGATTTGTCGACGGGGGGGGGGGGGGCAAGCGTAATTTCTCCAATTTGGCTTCAAAATTAAGTATTATTTAGCTTTTTTTTAAAATTCAGATACTGTCCCTTTCTTTCAATGTTAAAAATTTATGAAGATGTTCTCAATTTTCTTTTACTGACCGTTAAAAGTTTGTCAATATTTGACTCTATTTCTTTAATGAGACTTTTAAGTTTTAATTTCTGGGATCTAATTTTAGAAAAAAAAATTGTTATATTTCATTCTAGATTGTAATATATACGCACACACAGATTGCACCAGAATGATGTGTCATGCTAAATGAACGTATGCATGCTCTTATAATTTTATATCAGAAGCTATATAAAATGAATGTTATAACTAGATTCAAAAAGTTTTATGAAATAAACTTTTTAGAAATCAGAATAATAAATAAAAAAATATTCAATGCTTTTTCCAAAAATCGATGTTTTAGCGCAGTCCTAAAATGATTTTTAAATAAGACTAGCAGGTTTTCAAATGTATTTCAAATCCGTACGATGTATTGAGTATAAGTGTGCGAGCTCAACAAAAATTTACTATTGTTCTGATACGAACAGTATACAATGCGGAAAGGATACAGTGATGTTGTTTTTAAGAAGGTTGTAGAAAATATTTTGTAAATATATGTACAAACAATATTTTTATGTAAAATATGAAAAATATCCTCGTGAAAAATGAATTTCTTAAACATTATATTCTTCATGCATTTATTATTCAATGTATATTTAGGATTTAAAAAAACCAATGCATTTTATTAAGAAAAATTAGATCTTGAATATGAACTCGCCTATCTTCATTTTTAGGCACGCTTTCTTATGGTTAAGTACTTTTTTCCCCGAAGCTATTTCAAATTAATATTCCTCCTAAACGATCAGTTTTATCCCCTCAGTTACATTCAATGGTTTTTCTTAACCCCTTCATATACAACGACGAGTCTGACTTGCACATCGAATTACTAAATTTTTAATTTTGAATCTGCAATTAAGTGAAAATATTAAGTAATTTAAAATGAAAAAAATAATTTGAAAACGCTTCATTACCTGAAATGCCTTTAATTATTCTATGGATTAAAATAATAATAATTGTTCCAAATAAGATCTGCCATTTAATTAGGAAGTTAAGTAAATTCGTATCTCAAGGGGTTAATATGTGATATATGAATATTCTATGAATAACTATCAATTGGATTATTGCTGTAATATTTCATCCTTTCTTTCTATCGTCAGTGATTAAAATATGAAATTTGTTTAATTTTTTGCACTCATTAAATTTTTCGATTTAAGGCATGCTTTGTATAAATTTTTTTAAATTTTGCTGTAAATACTATTAAAGTTTAACTTCAGAGTCAAGCAATGGTGAAAAACTTTCTTTAAACACTGCTGATCTTTTCCATGATATAATTGGATGTATAAAGGTATAAACAGAAAATTAGGAAAATGCATGAGCAGAACGGTGGCTTCTAAAATAGTATGAGCTGTATGTATATCCAAATTTGAAGTTATAAAATATTTGGATCAGGAAGCAATTAGAAGAAAGTAGCACAAAATATTTAATAGAAATTTTTATCTACCAGTAACCTCGTAAAATCAAGCAAATCAAATGGTTGCCAAAAGCGGTTCTCTCTTTAAATAATAAAAGAGAATGTGTCTTTTTGTGTGTGTGTTGGCACTCTACAGAATAGACCCTTTTGCCTAGAGCTATCAAATTTGTCATCAATAAACTTTGGGAGGTGAGAATTTTTATCCTGGAGAGATTTTTTGAAACTCTTAACTAGTTATAAATTAAGCGACATTTTAGCATTTTTCTGTGACATCACTCCA
>JAPMOR010113017.1:328768-369607 GCA_026543865.1 Argiope aurantia | reverse complement strand
TAGTTGAACTGAATCGTCTTGAAATTGATAATCAAATATTTAATCGTGTGATTCTCTGAAAGTTAAGGAAGAAGAATTCTATTTAATGTCTTTGTGATTTATATCAGGAACAAGAAAGCGAAAGTTAGAAGGTAGATGAGCTGGAATTTTATAGCACTGTGATGCCATGATTATATTTATATGGTTTATATATAAAATGAAATGTCAATCTACTAAAATAACACATTTTTGATGTCTATTATTAATAAATATTTAAAATGTAAATGAAATTCAAGCTATGCATAAGAGATCTGACTGGCAAACACAATCAGTATTCTCTGAAAACCACTAGTGGAAGCTAGTTTATGAACAAATTCTACAACTTCTATAACATTCTAAACAAGGAGCTTTATATTCTTCTAAACAAGGAGCTTTTAGGAATTTTTGTTTATTATTTGCAATTTCACTTTTGTATAATTTAGAGGCCATTTTCCCCCGGGCTTAGAGCTTCAATAAAAATATCTTTTTGTATTTTTCAAACATGAAACTAGTATTTAACGATAACAAACAATCTCTATGCTAAAATAATTCACATTATTATTTGTAAGTTTCAGTGAGGGGGAATGGAAGAGTTTAGTTATATTAACGTCCCGTTTCAAAGCAACACTAGGGTTATTTTGGGACCGACCTCGTAATTTTGTACCGCGGTAAAACGATAAGAATGACACTTGAGCTGGCACCCCTTCTTCAAACTTCTACACCAGACTAGCGGGAAGACGTTTGGCCTCGACGGATTCAACGTGCATCAGACCCTCTTACACGACGGAATCGGGTCTCGAACTAGAAACCCTCCATTTCCGAAGCCGACACATTTCCATCAGGCCACCGCGGCCCGGGAAGGGGGGAAAAATGCTCACTGAGGAGGTTTTAATTTACTCTCCTAGGATTCGCTGTCAAAGGAAAACTCCTCATTCTGTTTAAAGGGATAGGGAAATTGTTATTATATATTTATAAATAAATTTTAGCTTGGAAAATTTTCCTGGACCGTTTTAATGGTTTTAATGGGTAACGTTCTGTGAACCTTTATTTGCATTATAATAGTATAAAAGAGAAGAGTGAATTGCAGTTGGCAGACTTCGAAATCAATTGATGTTATTCTAAAAGTGCTAACTATATATAAAAGTAAAAGAAGAATTGATTGCTTAAAGGAAACAAATGAATTTTTAAAAAAATATTTGTAAACTGCAAATTTTTTCATTCTAAGAGAGTGAAATAAACACAAGAAAAATAGTAGAAATGCTAGTTAAAGAGATATATCTTTAAACAAAAGGTATTATATTTGGAAGAATTTACCTCACTTACATGTACAAAGATGCTTATCTTCGCTAAGTAAATGAAGCAACTGTCGCTATTGAAAGTCATGAGCTGAAGAGTTCAGGAAAGAACAAAAAACAAGAAAAGAGGCTACGGTATTTATCCAGCTGTCTTTCGTAAATGGAAATGAATGAGCGCGCACTCCTAGTATTATCTTAGCCACGAAATATTTCACGATAAAAACAAATAAAAAATGCAATTGAAAACAATCTTTGCGAATTGCGCGACTCAGTGCGGAATAAAAGCGAAATGCAGTCAAGCCTTGACTCTGTTGATTGTTTACTTTCTTAAGATGGTTTCTTGTTTCTATTGATCTGTCCATAACTACAGTAAAGTACCAATTTTTTCACTTCAATTTATTTACAAGAACGAAGGAGTTACAATGAACCCAAAAAATATTTTAATTAATTTAGTTAAATTCCCTGAATTATTAAAACTAGTCGCTTCTATTCATTCATAAATAGGCCATTTCGATTATGTCTATTAATTTAAGTAGTCACTATTTTTCCAAACTATCTTTGAAATAAATAAAGGAAAAAATAGATCAAAATTAATTTTAAGAAAACTGACTATGAGCCATCCAAACCCAGGGATTTTAATAATGTGTATTAGCTGATACCAGGTCCGTTGCTGCCGCAGAAGAAATAATTTTGGAAATATCGTTTGAAGTTTGAGATAGCTATCTTGTTTAATTAAGAATGATATATTTTTTTTATTTACAATGAATACATTCATTTAAATTTAATGAAATATAAATTGAAATATAAAGGAGAAATATAAATAATATTTATTCTATCTCTTTTTACTTTATTAATCAAGTGTTTTAGGGTAGACAATATTTTTGTTTTTCCGTCTTCAGCAAGAACAAATAAATTTCTTGACTGTCCAACTCGTAAGCATCCAAAATACAATTGACCATGTGGAAAACATGGATTTTCTAGGTTCAGACCGTACACTTGAAGTGATTGACCTTGAACCTTGTTTATGGCCATCGAGAATGCAAGTCGAATAAAGAACTGCAGGCGTTTGAAGTCAAAAGGCATATCGGTGGGAATAATGGGAATGCGTGGAATGAGCACATCTTCTCCATTCGATTTTCCGTTAAGAATATTTTGCCTCGATTCTTGCCGCATGTTGATCTTCATATTCTGAAGCACATGACTTTGAATTCGTAAACGATCTACTTCATTGCTTTGTTTGAGAAACTCGAATTTGCTTATTTCTACGTGCTGCGCTGGTAGATCTACTAAGTGACGAACGTTAGAGGCTATTTTTTGACGAAGCAATTGACACGATATACGCTTTTATAACCGAAATATCGTTTATTAATTCACTGAATAAATAGAAAGATGCTGTTTGTATTAGAAAATTTCCTTTGTATATAACTTACCTTGATCGGCATCGATAATATAAACTGCATATGTGAGATAAACTCTGAATAATATGTGCGTTTCGCCGCAATCAAAATATTGTGCATGCTGAATGACAATGTATAGATGACTATTCTTTAACAGCGCTTGGACTAAATATTTTCAATTTCATTTCTTTGTCATTGGTTGACATCGATGATAATTTTATTTTGTTTGATATATGTGCGATTAACTCCAAATGACATGTGCCGTTTGCCGTTTATTTCCTTTTTTTTGTCAATTTTAAAATGATGTTGAATAATATAAACGCATGAAACGATTTGTTTGTAAATTTTATTGTGTTCAAAATAAATGCTAATAATAGTAATGTGCCTATAACCTTCGCGCGAGGTGAAGCAGTTGATAATTATTTATCGCAATCGGATGAACAGTACAGCGGCGCATAAAATATGATCAAACAAAAATTCATTTTTATATATTAGATAATATTAATTCCTCAATTTCAAAAGTTTATAAATGTCTGTAGTTTCTTCGGTTCGCATTATTTGGAAACTATTTCGTATCCTCATCTGTTTTTCAATTTTAGGATAGCGACTGAATTTTTCTGACAAAAACTGAGAGGCGATTTTTTTTTTGGTGCGAAGAGAAATTGAATGAAATCCTTTCTGTTCATTATTAAAATAAAACTCTCTTATCTAATATGCAAAAATTCATTTTAAAGCTTATTTAAGTAAGATTTGTATTTTTGGACCAGAAACCGCCAATAATACAATAAAAATGAAGTAGTATACGAATGTCTCACGAACTGAAACAGTTGAAAGATTTAAATTTATTTGTACACATCGGCGCTGTAGTCATTAAACATGTCATCTTTCTAAACAAATTTTTCGTCCAATTTTTTTCAATTTAAGGTTACTTTCTTGCCTCAAAGTAAAAGCCTTCTTTTCATTTGTAAAGATTTATTTCGTCTCCTTTACCATTTGTAACGAATATAATTTTCTGAACTATCGCCTGGCTTCATAAATGAAATGATCTCTGAATCGATTGGTTCGGATGTTGTGAAATATTAACCGTCCCATTCCTTTGCGTAAAATCCTCTTCCTATGGATTTTAGGCAAATCGTGAAGTACTCTTCGCTTCGAACTACGATTCGCATCCATCATTCTGTCATAACTCTTCATTGACTGATAAAGATTCTCTTGGTTCACTGAAAAAAATGACATTCTTTCGGGAAATAATGATTCTCTGAAAGTACAACTTCAAAATTCAAATTAATTTATATTTAATAATTCGTTTATTTTTTTATCGATGAATCTTGTTTCAACTTATATGAACTCTTTAACGCATACTTTTTCCTAATGAAGTAATTCGAACCTTTTCTAATGGAGTGAACAATAATTAAGTGACTTCATTCGCATCTAAGACTTCTGTTTTATTTATCTTTGAAGATTTATCAGCCAGTTTCTCAAGCTTCTCAAAAATCTTTATGTAGAGACATAAGAAAGAATAACCGAAACTAACATTTTGAGCTAATTCTGATTCAAATAATTTTGTCACTAGCTCATCCGGAATATTAATGATGTTCCATTTGAATCCAATAGCTTTTGCATTATTTGATATACCTAAATAAAATAGTTTTTTTTACTTGAAACTGTGATAGGCATTAAAGTGACACTATTTTAGTAGCACCATTATGTACATAATATCTCTAAGTGTCATCTCTTAAGCGCATAACATAGTTGTCCACTTTACCTAACATCTCATTGAGCATTTTCAGCTCCACAATTTTTTATCTCTGATGAAAACTATGCAGTTGATTTTAACAATAAAATGGTCTGGTTCATTTTATGCACAGCAGCATGTTAGCTAGATTAAAATGTGTCAATCATAAGAATTAAAGTGAAGTAACTCTAGGCTTTCAGCTTAATATATATACTTAACAAATTTTCTGATATCTTAGAGTAGAAGTTCTCATCTTGGGATACACAGAAGTTATGTTGGTAAAGTCAGAAAATATAGGATAAAATGGATTCGAATGAAAAGAGCTTTATTTTCTGAAGTTTGTGTGAAAAGTGAAAATCCCAAAGCTAACTGAATGGAAATGAAAGAAGAGTACCAAAAGCTCTATGCTAAAGCAATGAAATATTTCATATCTTTCACAAACATACAGCTCGTGAAAAGAATCCACCGGTATTATGTCTGTATTAATAATAAATATCACAATAAAATGGACACATCTATTTTTATTTAAATCTAATTTTATAAAATTAATCTTCATAAAATAAGAAACATTATATTGAAATTGCCTTCCATTTGAATAATCGATGATCACTATTCAAATGGAAATTGTTATAAATTAATTCAAAATTATTTCAATATTGTTATTATTTGATAGGAAAGGGAAACTATATTGATCAAAAAGGCAAAATAAAAAAAAAAGATCCAACAAATATTATTAAATTCAAATCGTTTGACTCTTAAGCTAATCTAAATCCTTAAGAGGATCCTTAATACTTTAATTTCCTTCTTTACTTGAGGAAGTGTCCGAGGGATACTCAAAAATTAAGAAGGAGGAAAACATAAAGGTCGGGAAACGCGGCCTTAAAGGATTTCTTCACCGATTCCCAAAAATGATGAAATAATGATTGTCAGGAAATAGGAAAACAAAGCAAAATTTTCATTCCTAAGCTTTCAAAAAGTTTAAAAAGCACGCTTTGGTATAATTGAATAAATGAAAGTGGTTTGAATTCCATCACAACATCGAAAAGTCTTGTTACCAATTTTATATGATAATTTTTTTAAAAAAAATATTGAAATCAGAAATAAAAACTTGTCGACAACTAAATTTGCATCATAGAAAAAAGTGTTTGAATTTTAAAAGAGCTCACAAATTATTTTTAGATTTTTTATATTATTTATGGAAATGATCGCGATAATATGTCAAAATTTAGTTTATTTTTTTGGTTAAATATAATTTCAAAAAAAAAAAAATTCACTATGTTGCGCATTTCTTCCATAATCTAATTTATGTCTTTCAATAATTTGCAATTAGAATTCACAACTTTAAAAGCTTGTCAGCAAAATTTAATCATACCAAAGTTTATATTAGCAATTTAACAAACTTCCGTTAAACTTTCGACATCGGCACAATTTTTCAAACTCGAAAAGCCTCCGCGATTCATAAACTCAAATGAAATATGCGAATGAAAGGAGAAGTTGTCTTTAAATCCGCTTATCTCAACGTGTCCTATTAAATTAAAACAAAGAGTGACATCTTTTTCTTCATTCTTTCTGTCTGTCATCTTTTATGATATAAAACCAAATAGTGTTTGAGGAAATTACACGCGTCGTTGCTTTTTTTTTGAGACTGCCCTTAATTTATTTCCTATTTGTCTCTACTTCCGTTAAAAATCGATTGAAGTTTTGCCGTTTTTTCCTAGTTAAAAGAAATCTGAATACATGAAAACTAGAAAGTTTTATCGCGGAAAAATACTGTGTTTTCAAATATGGAATTCTATAGAAGTTTTACATTTTGTCAATGCGTTAAGAGATGAAAAGATATCAAGGCAGTGTCACAAAAAAGTGGAACAGCCATTTATTTCAATTAACTATTGAAATTATGCATATGCTTAAATTTGCAAAGTTCCATGGACTGAGTTACCCAAATGAATGGAAATATTTAGCCTCTGCAGAGAAGGATAAAAAGAAAAACAAAATTTTTACATGACCCCCATAGCAAAAAAGTCTCGCTGAGTAAAATGTTTTCCTTCCACTCATCTATAATGATACAAAGTTTCATACTTCTATCTGTAAAATTTGTGGTGATATTAAGAAGTAATTTTATTGACTTAGACCATTTTTTCCATACCTCTGACGGGTGTTTGAGAGAGATTTTTGCTGTAATTTTCAGAGATAATACACGTGTTACGAAAAGTAATTAAAAAGGCCTAATCAGAAAATAATAATACATTTATTAACTTTCATTGACTTTTGAACATTTTCAGATAATGCATTAATTGAAGAATTTAAAATAGTGTTCAAAATAAACAGCTTCAATACCTTTAAAAAACTGCATTCTTTTAATAATACGTATACATATGCGATCAAATTCATCTTTTATGACTTAAAGACATGGGTTTTGAATTCATCGACAACGATCTATAGAAATCTACAGCGACTGCCGAAGCCAGTTCATCCGTTAGTTCAAACAAACATAAATAAATATATCGGTCATGATTCATCAAACTTTTATACAAAAGGGTAAAAATGTCACACTGCACATTTATAGAAAGTTGCCACTAATGATGAACCTTTTGTACGAAAAATGGATCTTAACCATTCCAAACGGGAGAGTCCTGAAGATTAATTTTTTATTTGTATTAAATCAACATTCGTCTGTCCAAATTGCATTTCTCAGGAAATAAAAATTTAATTTTACCTAAACTAGGGCTCAATTGTAAAATTATAAACGCCGACTGTGTAGTTATCCATGGAATCGTCCATGGATTCAACGAATACTGTAAGGATGTTAATTATTAAGTTAGAATATTCTTTACTTTGTCAGTTTTGGAATTTTGAGTTCTGGACTGATTATTCGTACATTAGAATTAAGATAACTTCAAAAATAAGTAAAACGTCAATTCCTGCATTACATGTAAAACGCATCCTCCTCCCTTTTCTTTCCGGAAAAGTAAGGATCCTGTAGTTTGTAATCGTTAATCCCTAACTCTTTCTGTTAAAAAACATGCTGAAAATTCGAGAAATGGCGTTTGTATTTTTTTACAACTAGGCTGGCATTACGATTGCATACAGCATACATTCTCAGTATATCCAAACGTTCTTTGTTACTCAGATATGTCATTCTTTTAGAAAGCGTACTGCAAATAATTTTATTACCTTGCTCGGAATTTCACTATTTCTCTGAGGAATTGTAAGTGATCCATTTCTCAATGTTTCTCTTTCCTTCTTTTTAACGGTGGAGTTGTATCTGTCAACCAAAGTGAACAACATTAAACGTGAATAGCAAATTTCTTTGAAGCCATCTACTTATGACAGTTTATCTGAATTGATTCAATTTGCATTTCTGAAATAAATGTTTTCGTCTAAATTCATGATTATTCTATCTACATTTTTAAATAAGCGTATCTTTGCAAATTTTGTAGATAGAAATGTGAAACTTTTCTGTGCATAGGTGAATGCTAGAGGAACGTTTTACTAACAGATAGCTTTACATTATGGGGGAGGCATAAAAATTTAATCTTTTTTTTTAATTTTTACTAACATCCACAGAAACCAAAATACATTCATAAAATTGCTCACCTTTTTAAATGAAATTTTGTAACTGAAAGTATATGTCTCGGTACAATTTTTAGGGAAATAAAACATTTTCCTTTAGGGGGATACCCTGTATATATGTGGATAAAAGTCGCACAGGAATTGATTGCAAGATGGATATTTAATCAAAATTTGTAGGTTAATTAAGTATAGAGGTTCTTATTTTTAAAATATTTGGGATCCAACTTTCCGTATCCAATTCAATTCACAAGGAGTTTTGGACGATACCTTTCTATAAATGAAATGAAAAGGTGGAAAGAACGAAATCTGTTCAAGTTCCGGAAAAGAAATCCGTCACCTGAATGTCAGCAAAATACACCCAATTACTAGAGCTACATAAGTTTGACCCTTTCAAGAAGATGCATTCCATCATCAACATTTACAACACCAATTCAGGAAATGTTTTGCTTACACTTCCCATTTTCGTACCCGATGTGGGTAACAATAAAATAATCATGCGCATGAAATGCTTAGCTTGCCAGCGATAAATCATTACATACATATTGCCATAAAAGCAATTTGGGCACAGAAAATCGTGCAAAAAATCTTATTACAGATATCTCGGATGAGGAACCTCACAAGAAAGTCCATATCGTTATTATCGATTCACCAGTTCATCCATCGCACCCCCATTATTGGTATCAGAACTGCTAATTTTTTTTTTTTTTTTTTCAGTAACGTAGCCTCAGAAAATTATATTATTTGTTTATCTGAAACATAACTGTTTTCATTAAATTTAAAAGTACTTCTAAAAGCACGAACAACTGTAATCTTGCTTTTTGTTTTATTTATTAGCCTTTGGCGACCAGCCGGTTCGCCAATCTTAATGTTCGTTTAAATTTTAATAATTAAATATTTTACGCAATTCCAACTTTAATAGATTCTTCATCAAAATATTTTAAAACTTCAAATTTTGATAGCCATATAATTCACTCATAATATTATAAAGGCCTTCAGTCATAACGTAATATGTATCTCTCTAATTTTCTGTTACCTCTCGTAGAATTTATGCTTTAAATTAAAGTTGAAAGAATTAATATGCAATTAATATAATAATATTTTTTACTGAAGCAAAGCATTTTTTCATAATATGATTACTGATAACAGAATCACTGAGCGTTTAAACTTTATGGGCACTAAAGAATATCTTTCTTAGTTTATGTAATATCTCAAGAATTTGTCAACAAAATTTTCTCAGATTCATCATGAACAGATCGATTAATTAACAATGTTTAATTTTAAATGCATCAAACACTAAGAAAATAAAATGAATCGTTTAAAATAATCGGTCGAAAACAGGTTTAAAAAACTACTTAAAAAACGATGTACTTAAAACTATAAAAATATACAAAAAATATATAACTAACATAAATACAATTTAATTACAAAAGCATGCATCTAACCTAAAAATAATTTAAATCATCCGTTGATAATGGTTGTCATGCAACAACAGAACACAATGCGCATGCGTGAATTTTCAACGCCAGTTATGGTAACGCAAATGCTTGAATTTTTCAACGCCAGTTGGGGTAACGCTATGCATATTAGAATTTTTTAATTTCCTTTATTCTGAGTTATTTTAATTCAAAAGTACTTCAGAATGAATCTGAAAGATGGATTAATTAACAATGTTTAATTTTAAATGCATAAAACATTAAGAAAATAAACAGAATCGTTTGAAATAATCGGTCGAAAAATGTTAACCCTAGCCTCATTACTGTTGGGGAAAAAAAAAAAGAAAAAAAAACTGAAGCCTTACTCATTTGGCGGTGGGGAAAATGGAAGATTGTTTTTTGGCGGGAAAGTTAGTTTTTAATTAATAATTAAAATTCTAATTAAAAATTCAAAAAAGGGACCTAGGTGCACATTCCCGACATCTAAGATATACATGTACAAAATTTGGTAGCTGTAGGTCAAATGACCTGGCCTGTAGAGCGACAACACACACACACATTGAGCTTTATTTATAAGTATAGATATAGATATAGATTTTTTTAAAGCAATCGAAAAAGGGAAAATATTATTCTAAGAACTTCTGTAAAGCAGGTGTTTTTATTAAATATGTTTTTTTTAAAGCAAGCGAAGAAGGGAAAAATTATTCTAAAAAATTGGGTAAAGCAGGTGTTTGTCTTAGAGACGACTTTTCCTTTTCCAGCTCTGGTGCCATGGGGACAGGCGCATGCGCAGTTTGTCTAGAATTCTGATACGTTTCTTTTTTATGTATAGATGTTTTTTTAAAGCAAGCGAAAAAAGAAAAAATTATTCCAAAAAATTGAGTAAAGCGGGTGTTCTTATTAAATATGTTTTTTTTTAAATGAAACGAAAAAGGGGAAAAGTTATTCTATAAAATTGGGTAAAGCAGATGTTCTGTCTTAGAAACAACTTTTCTCTTTCCAGCTGTGTTGCCATAGAAACCGGCGCACAGCTGTTATACGTTTATGTTTAGCTATTCAGATTTTATAATGTCTAATTAGAATGACGGTGAATATCAGTGTGTTCGTGTTCGTCAATAAATGTTAATTTTTTTTAATAACATGATTAATGAAAACAGAGTCAGAACTATTTTCCACGATCAACTAAGATTTATTTATGAAGTTTTAAATGTTAAAAATTTAGAAAAACTCAACATTTTCATAATCTTACGCCAATTAATCTTGAGAAACCTGAGCGCTGATTGGCGTATTTTCTTTGAAGCGATCGATGGAAAATCTAAAATTATCCTTTTTTTATTGAATAGTGATATTCAAATTTTCATAAATCAGTCAGTTTAAATGATTGATTTAGTTGATTGGAAATTAACTCTTTTTATTTAAAATATTAGTGTTTCAAGAACATTTTGTTAATCGTGATTTCCACAACAGAAGCTTTATGTAAAATAAAAATTCATTATTTATTAGAGCATTTATTGAATCAAGTTACATAAAATATAATCATTTTCCATTTAGACCATTTTAGAAGATCTGTGTCTTACTAAAGGTTTACAAATTAGCTGTGTAGCCCTGATTTGAATGTATATCCTGTTCATATTAAACAAAACTTGCCTTAAAATAAAACTGATTTATTGGATTAATAATATAGAGAGTGTAAAAGATCATAAAATAATTTTTCTTGAATTTATCTTTTAGAAAAAATAATATTTCATATTTGTTTCATTTCCTACAGACACGTGCCGAAAATTATATTTTTGCAGATTTCATTTCCAAAAAAATTTAATTTATTTTTAATTAGAGCTTTAATCAATGTGATGGTAACACTTTGAAAAAAAGCTAATTTTTTCCCATGAATGCGAAACGTGCTCGTGCAGCTTAAATTTTATTTTTATTTTGTACGAAAAAAATTGTTAAATAATATAGTTAAAATATTTATTTAAAAATGCATTAAAAATAGAAATTTAATTTTAAGGTTAAAATATTGGTATCATTTAAAAGATAAATTTTTGATCTTTAACTTCATGTAAAAATCTTTTTGTGCAGTAATATTTTCGGAAGTTATAGCAGAAACACGCCAAAATTTCGCTTAATTTTTAAATAAATAAAATTCTAATTAAAAATTCGAAAAAATAACCCCCAGGTGCACATTCCCGGCCTCCAAGGTATACACGTGCCAAATTTGGTAGCTGTAGGTTGAATGGTCTGATCTGTAGAGCGCCAACACACACACACACACACACACACACACACACACATTGATCTTTATTATAAGTATAGATAGATATAGATGGCCTTTAATGTTGGCGAGATTGGTGTACTCACTTTTTCTATTATACGATCCAAAACTAGCCATTTTTATTTTTATTTTAGCTATAGGGAATATGGGGACATTGATATAATGTTTTTGGAAAGCGAAAAAGTGATTTTATCTACGTTATTAATCAAAATGAATGCATTATATTTATACATTTCTTAAGCTAGTATAAGATTTCAGGGGAATTTTGTACATAAATGTGGATTTTAGTATGAAACTACTCAAAATCACTAGTGAACAAAAATTTTAATCATTTGATTATTTTAATTAAAAATTAAGAAGCATACATAATATTTTGGACGAGAACAAAAATTAACATGAACAAAAAGAATTGACCGTTTGTTTTTTATAATAAAATTCAAATCATCAAACACCACGTTCAACGAACATCGCCTCCGCTTTTCAACTTATGTTTAGTGAGTGAGTGCTGGGGACGAAAAATTTAAAGCGTTAGAACTTCAAGCGTGTCGCCATCTAATTGGATTAAAACCCTATCCCACATAAATAACATAATAAAATACCTATCACCCCCTCCCCAAAGAAATTATTTGTATCAATTTGCCTAGTATTAAAGGGATATTTTTACTCTCTTGAACCACATTGATTCTTTCATGTTATTATCCAAAATGTTCATTAAAAATAAGCGTGGAATGAAAACAAAATTTACGTTGTCCATAATTTTTATATTCCACATCATAAATTTAATTTTAAGCAAAAGAGCAAATTTTTACTCTAATAAAAATCCATGATTTTAATCGTGACTAGAAAGATAAAAGAATAAATCTTTAAAAATATTATATAAATCTATACTTATAATAAAGCTCAATGTGTGAGTGTGTGTGTTGGCAATCTGCAGGCCAGACCGTTTGACCTATAGCTAACAAATTTGGTACATGTGTGCCTTGGATGTCGGGAATGTGCACCTGGGGTCCCTTTTTTTGAATTTTTAATTAGAATTTTAATTATTAATTAAAAACTAACTCCCCCCAAAAAATAAATCTTCATTTCCCCACCGTCAAATGAGTAAGGCTTCAGTTTTCCCTCCACGCTAATTTTTAAACCTGCTTTCGACCGATTTTTTTAAACGATTCTGTTTATTTTCTTAGAGTTTGAGGCATGTAAAATTAAACATTGTTAATTAATTGATCTGCTCATGATGAATCTGAAAAAATTTTGTTGAGAAATTCTTGAAATATTACATAAATTAAGAAAGATATTCTTTAGTGCCCATAAAGTTTAAACGCTCAGTGACTCTGTTTTCAGTAATCGTATTATTAAAAAAAATGCTTTGTTTCAGTAAGAATTATTTTTATATTAATTGCAGATTAATCATTTCCACTTTAATTTAAAGCATAGATTTTACGGGAGCTAACAGATAATTAGAGATACATATTATGTTTGACTGAAGGCCTTTATAATATTATGAGTGAATTATATGACTATCAAAATTTGAAGTTTTAAAATATTTTGATTGAAGAAGCTATTAAAGTAGGAATTACATAAAATATTTAATCATTAAAATTTTAACGAGCATTAAGATTGGCGAACCGGCTGGTTGCCAAAGGCGGCTATAATAAATAAAACTCCCGAAACCCTTATATGACTGAACACATGACTAGAATTCTAGAATTTATATTTTTTCAGTATAAATCTTAAGGAACATAATAATCGCACAATAAACTAAAAAACAGTCATAGCAACATGAAAGAAATAGTCAGAATTACTCTGCTAAATTGTTGTTGAAAAGATAAAACAACAACACACAACTTTATACTTTAAAATTGAAAAGAGGGCCATTCCGCTGGTTCTTTTGATTACTGTTGGATTGAAAGCCTTAGCAAAATGCCCGAAATATGAACTGATATCTTGTTGCTCACATTTGGAAATGCAAATAAGCCAAAGGACTTTTTTGAAATGAGAAAGGAAATAATCTCCTTCATCGTAAATTGAAATGATTTTCAGACAAAATATTTAACGCTCTTCTTCTTCTTTCTTTTATTTTGTTATGGATTTTACTAGAAGAAAGTTATTATCTGTGGCCATCGGCGTTAACTCAAGAGATAGCAAAATCTCATTAAAAGAATCGTGGTCATTGGATGGATTAAAATTATGTGCAACCAGGTGACGAATAGTCTTGAATTCACTCGAACTCATTGGATTTGTGTCTAGTTGCAAGATATCTCTTTTTCTTATTGTTGTTTTTATTGATTTGTTTAAGAGGCGGTTCAGGCATTATAGCATATTTCTAATTTACTTTATGTTTTTAGCCCTCAGCTGCTTTTTTTTCTTATTTTCAGTATTTTTTCCCCGTTCCTCTTCCATCCTCTGTTTTCCCGGGATCTCGGTACAAATCGATTTCCCCCGCTTCCTTCTTCTCTGAACTCAAAACTGTGGCAAAAGAAATTCAGAAATGCTGGTATGATGACAACGTTTTTGTTGAAATGATGTTTTAAAGAGATGAAGGGTTCAACACTACTTTGCCGGATCTGTGTGAAATGCTCGTAGAATCTCGTTACCGCATGTAGAACATGCTACATCTGTTTTTCCTCCTTCTATGGGGTTCTCAACAGTTAAAGTAAATGTTATAACAGCAACAGTTATAAATGCTGCATATCAAAATTCTTCCATTGAAATTTCTTGTTAGTTTTCTAACAAACAATATATGGAATATGCTCTTCTGAGCATATTCCATATATGTGTGAGTAATGGTATTTTAAACTCTTAAGTTCAATTTAATTAATTTCCAAGATTTTATCTTAATTTAGCCCATAGTAACTTCATTCTAAAATATTCTCTTATTTCTTGATCCAATTCCACTGTCTCTACGAAATTAATTCAAGAAAGCTTTGTAAAATTGCTGAATCGGCTAAAAGCCTAACTTTCCCACTCTCCGCGTGAAGGGACAAAATACTGCTGACGAGACAAATTCTTTTTTAAAACCTCCCTGTGTTCCCCCTACCTTGTCTGTGCGTGTAACGAAAATTCCTATGGAAATCTCATTATATATTAGCACTATGAAGAAATGTTTTCCCTATCAATTTCTCAGGTTATATAAGACCAGGGATAAAATGTCCAAGAGCTTTTTCCTCATTCCCTTCTGTGTCGTTCTGTGTGCTCATCGCTTGTACATATGCCTGCTTCTTCAAAATGAAATCAAACGAAGTCACGAAATCAAAAGACTTTTCACTGCCTTCTGCTTATAACAAAATAATGCTTACATATATATATATTATAACCTAGTAAAGAGGACAAATCATAATGAATCTATGTGGGTGGGATATATTGATGCACTTAGAAGAAGTGCATCATTGTTCTCTGGAGTCAACTCTGGAGAAAAAAAAAGTTTTTTCTTGCCTTTGGAATAGATTCCAAAGTTCGAAGACTAATTAATTGGGAAAACCAAACAATACAAATTTGGAATGAAAATCACTTAAATAAGGAGCTTAAAAGTTTGCTTCGTTCGTAAAGGAATTTCTGACTAAACATGGCTGGAAAATAAGCCCTAGCCTAGGGTCACAATGCCATATGTGAGAAGGAATATGAGCATCTTAAACCAATCCTATCTTTTGTGTCTTGGATTGTACTTCCTTGTGCCTTGGATCATATGGCTATCAGTACTTATAGTACGGTACTTACTTCAAAAATTGTTTTAACGTTGGCATGGTTGAATCATGTTTTTTTAGAAACTTTTCTACCTTTATTATGGATAATTTTAGCAGCGTATTTTGTCATAAATAACTTTAATTATTCTCCTACAGCTGGTTTTTTTTCCTTTTTTCGTTTGTTTTGGCAGGCCGAATTTTATAATTGGTCACTTTGAATTTATTAGCAAAATTCCGAACTCAAGTCTTCCTCCATCCATAGTTCATCTTAACTACTTTGCTTATATACTCTTCTAAACAGAGCTCTTCTTTTTCAAAAGGTGTTTCCATGGTGTTTCATTTAATACTGCAAAGTTAAAGTTACGCATTTTACAAGATTTTTCTCATTGAAAGTACATTTGCCCCTTTAGCCCTCACAGATTCAATTGCTTTCCAGTTAATCAGAATTGCTTCAGAATCAACATTTTCATGACCCTTTCCACGTCTTTCCCCATGGCATGGTATTATAACCTGAAAAGGGAGCCATGCTACAAGATGTGTTAAATGATGGCAGTTTAGAATTCTAATGCTTACTAATCTTTGCAAGTTAGGATCGAACTTACAAACAACATGTATGTTTATTTCTGGCATTATATTTCAAAAATTGGAAATCCTATAAAAAAGAAAACAATTCTTCAAAAACTTTTAGTTGTTACATAAAAAAAAACAATAATGCGAATTTCTAATTAATTGTTGTTTGATTCGTCTATTTTTAAAGCGAGTATATTGTCATATGTTGCAATTCTTCACAATTATATAAAATTACAAGAAAATAAAATTATTTATTCATTATTGTCATTTCTTAGAATCCTAATTTTAGACTCTAAAAATTATTTATTCAATTTTATATTTTCCTAAAGTAAATTAAAAATTTTATTTAATTGTAAATACTTAATTCCGTATTTAAGTTTTCTAAAAGGAAAATAGTTCATTTTAGATATTTAAAGAATGTAAAATTTTGAAATTTTAATTTTTTTGGTGGGCCTTTAAATCTTTTCGCTAATTTAAATAGGAAAATATTCGTAGGTTTTTTTTTATATACATAGTATCTATTCTAATCATAGACTAATTGCTAATATCTAAACAGTGTGAAATGGCGTATATTATTTCCTATTGAAAAAGTATTTTAAATGGTAAAATATTTTTCATTGTTTGAATCAATAAATGTATCGCTGAAAAAACTACGAAATCTAAATTCTTATATACTCCAAAGTACTTTTAATTAAATTCAGCAAAATATTTTTTCTATGCAAATATTTTAAACAAAAAAAAATGTTCCACTTTTTTACGACTAAACTTGCTGAATTATGAAATTTTGAATTTTCTTATTTCGAGGCTGAATTCATCATCTTGAGATTTTAAGGGGCCATCAAATTATGCATAAAGATTCATATTTCGTTCAATTACATGATCAGGGGAAATATTGCAGTTCGACGTAAAGACTACCAATTACCCAGTAACTTTAATTTCCTTTTTGGAATAATTTTAAGTCATTTTTTTTGTACAGAGATTTTGTTTATAACACTATAAAATATATCTTGAAGATTCCTGACAGTCTGCTGCACGCTTCCTATTTTTGAGGGAGTAAAGAAAATTGCATCTTAGTAATCTGATCACAGGCCAGTAAACAGGAACTTTAATTCGAAAGAACTGTATGGCAAAAATTTTATTGCTTTAATCACTTCATTTAGCATCCATTATGATTATCCCAAGTTTTCCTCTTCCATCGAAGTGAACTTTGATTGCTTATTCGAACAAAACGTAGTGAAACAGGGTATTCTTTCAATTTTTCCTAGAATATACGAAACCGATGTATTTAAATCCTTAAAATGATCAACATAAAAAAAAAATTAGGATCTGTTTAAATCGAAAGCAGATTTTGTTACGCAACTATAATTACTAAAATTTGAGATGATTTTCCAGTTTTAAAAACATGCGTCTTCCTTCTTCAATGCGGCACATTCTGCATATTATACATTTTTTTTAATGAAAGAAAGCAGATGGTGTATTTTATCAGACTTTGCTTTATTCTTTCATGATGTTTAAGAAAAATGTTGAAGATTTTTTTAAAAACTCTTTGTTAAATCCATAACAAGATAGTGTCTCAGTCTGAATAAATAGACAGAATGCTAAAAAAAGTAAAAATAAATAAATAAATAAATAAAAAGACCATAGGAAAGCATTCAGAACCTATATAGTGTTTGAGTTTAGTTTAGTTGTATTAACGTCCCGTTTCAAAGCAACACTAGGGCTATTTTGGTACGGACCTCGTCATTTTGAACCGCGGTCAAATAACGAGGACGACACCTGAGCTGTCATCCCCCTCTCTAAACTTCCACTCCCAGCGGGAGGACCTTTGGCCCCGACGGATTTAACATGCACCAGAGCTGCTTACACGGTGGTTCTTTGGTGAAGTCGAGTCTCGAATCCGAAACCTTACCACCAGGTCACCGTGGCCAATATAGTGTTAGAGGGAGATTTAACAGAGATAGCATTATGGTTTCTGCGCTTGTGCACTCTGACAGTGAGAAATAAAAAACCGTGCAAATCAACACTTAAAGTGAAGTTTGCATTCGATCAAAAGATAATTAATTTTAAGAACATGGTTAAATTGAAATTTCATACACACACGCATGCATATATATATATATATATATACACTGGTGTGCAAAACTTAAGAAACAATGCAAACTTTAAGCAGATAGCCATGAAATTGCAGAAAAGGAGTTCTTGCGATCAGTACAATGAACACGTAATTCAAGAGAAAGGTCATGCGTATGCAAATATCAGGAACAAAACGTCACAGGCGACGTGAGCGTACGCAAAACACGTGCGGAAGGCGCACGCAGCTCAACACTACAATAAAAGGAAGGCGGAGACGCAATTAAAGACATTCGCTGCAAGTGCACGTGAGTTAATTCGTGAAATATGGCTAGCAGAAATCACCTGGACAATTTCACACGTGAAAGAATGATCGGAAGGCTGGAGAAGGGGCGTAGTGTGACCAGTGTAGCTGAAGAGTTCGGAATCAACAAAAGTGTCGTTTCACGCGCTTGGAAAGCCTTCCAAACCACAGGTACAGCTGTGAGAAAGGTTCGTGATGGCCGCCCCAGGAAAACAACTGCAGTGGATGACCGACATATCGTCCTGCAGGCGAAAAGAACCCGAAACCAGTCAGCAAGCGCCATTGCTCAGCAACTGTGTGCAGCAACGGGACGACAAGTGTCGCGTTTTACTGTGTCCAGACGCCTTTACTAAAGGTGGCCTATTCGCCAGCCGTCCTGAACGCTGCATCGCTTTGACAGTTTCCCACCGGCGGCACCGTTTAGAGTGGTGCAGGGAGCACAAAAACTGGACATCTCATCAATGGAGTCGTGTCCTCTTTACAGATGAGAGTCGTTTTAGTGCCACAAGCGATTCCCAACGCCAGTTGATTTGGAGAGAGGTCGGGACACGGTTTCATCCCAGTAACATCACGGAAAGAGACCGTTTCGGTGGTCCTGGAGTTGTCGTCTGGAGAGGCATTATGATGAACAGGCGGACTGAGCTCCACGTTTTCGACAGAGGTTCTGTAACTGGAGATCGCTATTGTCTGGAGGTCAGGAGGTTATCGCTATTGTCCTTTTTATGGATGATAATGCACGGCCACACAGGACTCATGCTGTTGAGGATCTCCTGGAAAGTGAAGATATCACTCGAATGGATTGGCCGGCGTGCTCCCCTGATTTAAATCCGATAGAACATGTGTGGGATGCTTTGGGGAGACGCCTTGCGGCACGATTACATCCTCCTGGGAACACCCGATAACTTACACAGATGCTGATTCAGGAATGGGCACTCTTACCTCAAGAACTGTTGGAAAATCTGGTGCTGAGTATGGGGAGACGGTGCGAAGCAACCATTGCAGTAAGGGGAGGGCATATCCCATAATAAGGAACATCTGCTTGCTGTTCTTCCTCTTGGACAGACAATCATGTGTAACGATACTATGAGTTCAATAAAGCCTTTTTTTGTTTGATTCCATACTGTATGCATTGTATTCATTTCTGCGCAACTATGCTTTCGTCATTCTTTCAGAACAAAATGCTGTATCTCATTTCTGAATTTCATGTCTCTCAGATGATTTCTCGTGAAGTTATGGCAAAAAACATACCTGTTGCTTAAGTTTTGCACACCAGTGTATATATATAATATAAATTTATATAAATATTTTTTTTCCGGCTTCACTTTAACGTCTGAATTGATTGGCTTCTTATTTCCCAAGCTGAGTTTATGCACGCCGAAACCAAAATGCTGTCTCAGCTAAATTCATTCTACAGCTGAATGCTTTCACAAGATACATTTTTTCTCTGCTTTCTTCCCTCTTCTTCTGAACCGTGGTGCACCCTGGTGAAGGTTCGAATTAAAAAATCTTTAAAATATAGAAGCATTGAATTCTTACCGTAATCATGAAGGGATATAATATATCGTTTAAAGAACTGCTTTCTTTTTTTAAGAAATAGCATTACAAAAGGCTTCCAGGATATCATCTGCGGCAGTATGAAAATCCAACTCTGAATTTCCAAACACCTTAACCCGGGACTTGCCTGTGATTCTCATCTACTATTGAAATGTATTGAATCCTCCAATTCGATGACATTTCTCTACTCTAACTAAAGGATAGCAAAGAAGCGGTTCTCTACTTAAACAGAGGGTTCGAATATCAGAAGTGAGTCGAGGTTACGAATATGTTAAGAAATGATACTGACTTACTTTCAAAAAGATTTCTTCCACCAAAGTATTTTAGTTTTTCCTGTTTACTTCAGAATAATGTGATTTTTAGAGTTCCTTAATATCCCTGATAATTTTATTTCTGATTTCTACTTCAAGCCACACCCGAAACGAAGCCAAGTTCTCGAAGCACTTCAGCTGTTCTTTAAGTACTTTATATTTCCAACGAGTGTTCTTCCATAAAAAAATATATATATCTTCCTAATTACGATGCTTTCTTCAAATGCAAGGAAAAAGTCCTTGATAAGTAATCGAGAAAACATTTAGTGAATGAAAGAATATGAATTATTTTCTTCAAAAAAGTGATAAGAATCCATAAAAAAAAAGAATGTGACCAGCTAGATGTATAAAGATTATCATTTTATCTTTTTCAAAATTTTACCCCTTTTTCAAAACAATAATTCGTGATCAATTGATATATTTACAGATCTGAAGTATATTTTTTTGGTATCTAAAAAAGAACTCTAAACTCATTAAGAAAATTGTGTCTAAATCATCTTCTTAAGTCAATTTCATCCCCCAACAGTGATAAAAAAAATGTGTTTCGAAAGAACTTTTACAGAGCTTCATTCGATTTATAGATTTTTTAAATTTATGTTTCTGAAAGCTATTGCATTAAAAATTTTACATTAAAAAAATGAAACAGTGTTATTTTATTTTGAAGAAATTTTGCTGATTTAAAGGGGTGTCGGAACCCCAAAATCTTCAAAAAAAAAACGTGATTTGAGATTTTTGGATTTTTAAAATCTTTAGTTTTTCTTCTTTCTAAAAATATATTACTTTAATCTCTACGATAATTAGAAGCGTCAAAAATCTAAGTTAAAGTTGAAGACGAAACAGGGCCACGCCCCTTTTAAAGAGACAAAAATGTAAACAAATTGGTTTACTTCCGTTTCACAGGTCAATTTGCGACGGGAAATGAAACATTTTCTTTGCACTATAAGGTAAGCCTTCCTTTAATTTTCTCTAGCTGATAAGAAGAGTTTCTATTTTTGAATCTGGCAGATTTAAAGCGTCGTTTATACTTGCGAAAGCACGTTTTAGTTTATTCTTTGTACCGTTGTGTTCTATACTACTTGTGAGTTCATAGAAGGTTCTTGTCCCTGATATTTATAATTTTGATTATTAATCATACCTAGATCATCTTGAAATGTTTTTAAAAAGCTGAAGGGAGGCTTTAATTAAAAAAGCAAGTCAGCAAACATCTGAAGAAAGATATGTCAACAATAGAAATGTTTCAACTGAAAATGTTGTGGAAGAAAATTCTTTCAACACTGTAAACCTTTCTAGCAATAGTGTGAATATATCGTCTAGTGAAAAGAAACTTTTGAATGAGAACATTGGTTATTCAAATAGTTTTTCTGGATATAAAAATGTTATTGTTGACATCAATATTTTAGCAGAGGTGTTTTTTGAAGCAGTGAAATGCTTGGAATGTGGAAACACTGCCCTTCATTTAAAATTAAATGAAAATAATTGGGGAGCAGCTGTGCAGTTCCATTTAGAATGTGCGCATTATAATTATGAGTACTCATTTTTCAGTTCTAAGCAAGATGAAAGTGATTTCCCCATTTATGAAATAAACAATAGGTTAGTGTAGGCCATGAGATGCATTGGAAAAGGTGCAGAATCTGCTAGAATGTTTTGTGGTGTTATGAATTTGCCTCCACACCCCACTAAATTTGCTAAATATAATGCTCTCTTGATGCAAGCAGCAAAAGAAGTGTGTGAAGATAACATGAAGCTTCATGGAAAAACTCAAAATCCAATTGAGAGTGTGAATAATGTAATATGGTCATGCATTCCCAAGAAAACTTTTGTCCATATAGAAGTTCTTTCTCTGGGAACATTTGATGCCATATATTCATTAAATGTTGGAAACAGCACCAAACTCCAAATTTTAAAAAAACTGAACATAGAGCCTGGTGATTATACGGTTGAGGCTATGAAACGCTTTGACGATAGGAGACTGTCCAAAGCAAAATATGGCAATTTAATGAAAACAAAAGAGGTTAGGAAAAATAAAAGACTAAAAAGAAAGAGAGAATAGGATGATATTAATAATAATGTGGATAAAGTGGAGTATGGTGCTGGAGAATTTTAATGGGGAAGTAATTTTACATTAAAATGCATTTTTCTCAAATCGTTAGTTTTTCATGTTCGATGTACCTTTTCTCAGAAACTCCTGAATATATGTATGTAATTTTTTCATGAAATGTGTATTGTGTGTGCTAGTATATTTTAAATGTAGCTTTTAAAAAAAAACTCAAAACTTTAATTTTTATAAATTTTTTTATGTCAAAATAGGGTAAAATTTTACTATGTCAACTTTGAAAATTTATAACTTTATAAAAAATCAAAAATTTCAGAAAATCTACATTTAAAATAATAAGAAAAGTGTACTTTACTTGTATAAAAAATTTCAAATGTATATCTATGATAGATTTTGAAAAAAGGTACATCGAAAAAGGACAATTTAACATTGTCGGTATAGGGGGTTCCGACTCCCCTTTTAATGTGTAGTATAAGGTTTTAAAATTTAAAGAAATATAATGTTGAAAAGTTATTTAAGTCGCATTTTTATGTTTTGAAATTGAGAACATGGTACATTTTGAATTTCATTGTTACTTAGACGTGCCGCCAATTAAAAAATCTTATAATACTGGAAAACAAATTTTCAGTTTGTATATTTTAAATTATCACTGTTGTGAAAATTTTCATCAATAAATTTTTACTGGTATTATTATGAAGTGCTGCTAGTTTAAAAAATATTTTTTAAATGCCAGGTAAATCTAATCTACACAAATTGCTTTAAAAATAGTATTTTTTCAGATTCCATAAATATTATTTGGTTTAAAAAAATAATTTTGTGCAAAGTTGGTCGCTGCTGAAGATACTTGAAGTTATAAATTGCACGTTTGGTACTCCTTTTTAATGGCTCAACTTATTGGGAATTTTCTCATCAGATATTAATTTTCTTGGACATCAAATTTTAGTCAGTACAGTTAATAAAAGAACTCTTGAAGCCCTCAGTCATCTTCAGTTGTTCAGGATCTTTGTGACTTGTTCTCCCAATACGAGAGTTTAATGTCGAAATGATTCCATTTCGCATCGGCCACACCCGTCTCATCCATTAAGACCTTTTGTTTGGAGAAAGGTATCCGAAATGCGCAACGTGCCGTGTTGATTTTACAATCAGCAATAGAATGTTTGATTTTTCTGTTTTTAACTATCATCGATTATCACACAAGTGGTTCTATTGTAGTAAAGTATTTTAGTTTACAAATGTATGTTTTCTCGTTGAATTTAAAAGGACTGAAACCTAACGAATAATACATGTTTTATTTAATGTATCGATGCTGTTTTTTATTTCCTTTAATTAAAAATAATGCATAAAAAAACGTTCAGAAACAGATTGCATAAAAGAAACCGATGTGTGTAATTTAAAATTAATGATACAAATATTATTTTTTAAAAATGAGTATGTGGTACGTTATAATTCTCATTGATCAGTTTGAATGTATGTTTAAGCTTGTTGATTTGGGATATGTTTTAAAATTTGTTGAATAGGAATTACCACAATTTGATACAACTGCCATTTATTTAGTATAAAGTAAATGAATGGCTTATATTTATTATTTGTCCAAATACACTGAAGTAGAATACGCAGTGTATGCATTGTATTACTTTATTTAAAAACTGTATAATAACTTTTTTACTTTCTGATTCCAGCGTGATTTGCCCATCCTGCCATCTGGAATGGTGCTTCAACTGTCATGCTCCTTGGCATGGATCATTATCTTGCAAGCAGTTTCGGAAGGGGGATCGTCTACTGAAAACTTGGGCTCGTGGGCGTACTCACGGACAGCTGAATGCACAGAAATGCCCAAAATGCAAGGTAAGTAGCCAATATTATGTTAGTGAGTCACGGTGATTTTGTGGCAATCAATTTTTCTTAATTAATGCCTTCTACTGCAAACTATTCATTTTGAAATTGCGAAATATGACATGAATTGATATACTCAGAGTTATCCCCCCCCAGGACACATCAAATATGGTGATGAGTAGCTTTAATAATGGTGGTTGGTTCTCGCCGCTCTGGTGGGTTCAGAAATGGTGTGGGATGACTATCCCTACCGATAACGGGAAATGCCTCCTATGGGAAGGGTTGCATCGCGGCCGGTGATGGCCGTTAGGACTCAACCTTAGTAACCGCCACTGTTGTTTCGGAAAGCAGTACTCTTTCGTCCTTGTAAACAATATTAATTAGATAAGAAAAGTTAATCCCCATAAAATATGACAGAACATGTTGGACAAACAGATAAATAATAAACTTCAATAATAATTTGCATTTTATACTACCGTACTTTAAGGGGTTTGGGGAAATGAATTGCAATCGTAAAATGGCTGTAAAACATGCAAACCTGAGGATTGGCCAGGATTTATCACTTCCAAAATAACACCCAGACATAATCACGTCCAAAAGGGTGCAAGCATCCAGCTGCACACCCAGCTCAAAGGCTACTTGATTTTAAAAATGAGCGCATTCCTATTGGCAAAAAATGCTCAACAATTTTGTAAAAATATCTCTAGGATATTATGCGGTATTTAAAATATCGAGAAACATCTGGAAGATACTGTACCATTTGTTGTGCTATTAAGGACTGAAGCAAAATATCTTGAAATTCCTCTTAGGGAAATTCTACTAATGATAAACTTATATATGCTTTTAAATCTATACTTATTTTCTAATACAAGTTATTAATTTGAAGCCTATTAATTCTAATATTGTTATTTATCGTATGTCTGACTTTTATTTGCTGTCATATTTATTAAGAACTAGCCGCCTTTGGCGACCAGCCGGTCCGCCAGTATTACCGCTCGCTACAATTTTCAATTAAATATTATAAGTAACTGGTCTCTTAATGGATTCTCAAACAAAACATTTTTAATCTTCAAATTTTGATAGTCATACCAAACTTATACTGTTGTTTAGATCGTTTCGTTCAATTTACTATATATATTTTGCTAATTTGTTGTCATTTCCGGTAAAACTTCAACTTTAATTTAAATTGTAAATGATGAAATTGCAATTAATATTAAGATATTTTTTAATAAAACCAAGTCTTTTATTTTATTTATCATCTTTATTGTTATTTATTTATTATTATTATTATTGAATATGAATATTGCAAACAGAATCGCTCGGTATTTAAGTCTTATGTGAAATACAAAATATTTTTCATAATTTATGTAATATCTCAAAGAATAATTCAACAAAAACTTCTCAGATTCAACATAAAATTCTGTTTTTAGTTTGCTTTCAAAAGGATTGAAATGAAATCAATAATAATATTTTGTTCCGGCCTATAAATATATTTCAAAAATTATGAAGTCTAAATTTAATGCAGTAAGGTATCATATTCTGAGAAATATTCTAGACACACCAAATTTTAAATAAATGAATGAATGTTTCTATTTTCTACGATCAACTAAGACTTATTTATGAAGTTTTGAATGTTAAAAATTTAGAAAAACTCAACATTTTCATAATTTCAGGCCAATTAATCTTGAGAAACCTGCGCTCTGATTGGCGTATTTTCTTTCAAATGATCGATGGAAAATCTAAAATTATCCTTTTTTATTGAATAATGATATTCAAATTTTCATTAATCAGTCGGTTTAAGTGATTGATTTAGTTGATTGGAAATTAACTCTTTTTATTTAAAATATTAGTGTTTCAAGAACATTTTGTTAATCGTGATTTCCACAGCAGAAGCTTTATGTAAAATCAAAAATTCGTTATTTATTAGAGCATTTATGGAATCAAGTTACATAAAATATAATCATTTTCCATTTAGACCATTTTAGCAGATCTGTGTCTTACTAAAGGTTTACAAATTAGCTGTGTGGCCCTGATTTGAATGGATATCCTCTTCATATTAAACAAAACTTAACTTAAAATAAAACTGAATTATTGGATTAATAATATAGAAAGTGTAAAAGATCATAAAATAATTTTTCTTGAATTTATTTTTTAGAAAAAATAATATTTCATATTTGTTTCATTTCCTACAGACACGTGGCGAAAATTATATTTTTGCAAATTTCATTTCCAAAAAGATTTAATTTATTTTTAGTTGGAGCTTTAATCAATGTGATGGCAACACTTTGAAAAAAGCTTATTTTTTCCCATGAATGCGAAACGTGCTCGTGCAGCTTAAATTTTATTTTTATTTTGTACGAAAAAAATTGTTGAAAAATATAGTTGAAATATTTATTTAAAAATGCATTAAAAATATAAATTTAATTTTAAGGTTAAAACATTGGTATCATTTAAAAGATAAATTTTTGATCTTTAACTTCATGTAAAAATCTTTTTAGTGCGGTAATATTTTCGGAAGTTATAGCAGAAACACGCCAAAATTTCGCTTAATTTTTAAATAAATAAAATTCTTATTAAAAATTCGAAAAAATAACCCCCAGGTGCACATTCCCGACCTCCAAGGTATACACGTGCCAAATTTGGTAGCTGTAGGTTGAATGGTTTGGCCTGTAGAGCGCCAACACACACACACACACATTGAGCTTTATTATAAGTATAGATATATTTTATTGTTGGCAAAATATATACATACTATGTAATTATTCATAGTGTATATTAAATATATAAAATAGCTTTCACGCTCTTTTTCTTTATTAATTTAGGTAGATTTTTTTCTTTTTTTCTATTTTTTATAGCATAAAAGAATAAAGCAACAGTGATTTCTTTCTGACTTTACATTTGCCTAGATGGGTTGGGCATAACAATATAAAAACATTCCAATTTTGCATGAAATGGGGAAAAAATTGGAAAATTATCCTTAATGTTTATATATTTATGTTTTCTTCATTAATGTTGAAAAAAATGGAAACATTTATCCAATTAAAAAATAGAAATGAACATATGGAAATTCAGAAAAAAATGGCTTTTAAAAAGGAAACTATTAAATAAACATTATATATTCTTTCTGAACTTGGAATAAACTCTATCGAATTTTCTTGTCCCGAAGGACTAAATAATATATTCTATTAACACTATACGCAAAATAAATTTATTTTATCAAAATTTCTGAAAATACGATTTTAAGATAGTTTAAGATAATTTTTAAATACTTCCTACTTTAGGTATAAATGGTATTATTAAAAATGCTTGCATTGTATTTTCCTTATTTTAAAATGATATGTTTTTAAAAATTCAAATGAATTATAATGAGAAATGAAACAAAACCATGAGAGAAAGAAAGATAGGTTTAAATATAACAGAATTAAACATCATGAAATCTATTAGTATCAATTTCTTCATATCTAATCTATTATAGAAAGTAAAATTAAATATCCTTATTATTAAAATATTATCCTTAAGCTGAATCATTAGAAATTAATTCTGCGGTGGATGGATCTTGTAAGAATGGAATCAGAATAAAAGTCATCCATCTAAGCATTAAAAAATTCTGAAATTCAATTCAAATTTGTATTAGATGCATATATCAAAGTAAAAGTTTTGGATTTTAAGTCTTGTAAGTTTTACTCAGATCAAACTACTTGCTGGAAACCTAGGAAATAAGCTCACAGACTAAAAGGAATTTTCCAATATAGGGTCATATATCGAGAAATTCCAATCCCACGTTCTCATATCAAAGGCATTTGTAAAATGCATTCGTCTAAAATTTAATGACATTTGGATGCATTTTTTATCTGCCAATCATATAAAAGATCATATAAATATTGCTAATAATAATTCAACTATCTACAATCCTTTTCTTACAAATTTATTTGGATATAATTTAATATATAGTCTTGAATGGATTTCTGTGAGAGGTCGACTATTTGCTTGCTTTTGCTTTTTTATTAAAGATTTTCGTTTTTTTAAATAAACCAATATCGGTAGAAAATTATGAAGAAGAAGTAAAAAAAGTTTAAATCCAGTTTGAGATATTTTATTTCTGACGGATGTTTTGTTAAAAAAATCTTTAGATGGACTGGAACATTTTGGAATTTTTTTCTCTCCAACTTTTATTGTTTCGTGTTGTTCCCAATAATTTGGTATTTGATGATTTTCATGTGTGTATTGTGTTATGTTACGGTATTGATTTTTGTTTCATTTCCATTCCTTAGTGGACTACATATCATACGCTTCTGTGTTTTAGAAATTTTTATTCTTTAATAGAAAGAACTATTTCTTAAAAATTTTGTAACTAATAGATAGTTTGGGTTTTATTTTTCAATTTGATTAAAATTTTTCAAAATAACACCATAGTTCCAAAATAAAACTATGTTATAGATCTGACAAAAATTTATTCAAAAACCACAAAAAAATTTATAATGTTTATAATAAATTGCTAGATTTATGATACAAAAATAATTAAAAACGATGTACAAGGCAGACCGTTACTCCTATATTTGGCAAGTAGTTACTTCACAGTTAATAGGTCTCATAAAGAAAGGAGTTTTAAAATTTTAATTAATTAAAATTTAAACGCTCTCTATCATTACCTTAGAAGTACTTTATTGCCGAAAGCCAGTTTTACAATATTATAAAATTTTAAATTTTTTTTTCAATGATACCTATTTTATTTACAAGCATTTTTTCTTTAATATGATAAAATTATTCAAAATATACTATACAATCGCTAATGCAATATATTTTTATCTTTCATTCGTTATTGAAATGCTCAGTAGTCTGTTCAGTTGAAGAGTCTCTTTTCATAGTATTACATTTAATATTTTTTTTAAAAAAATAAGTACTTCTCTAATCTAGTATAATAATAATCTTTTCTAATAAGTATTTCTATAGTAATTAAAATTTCTAAAATTTAATTTTCAAGATTTGATTGTATACTTTTCAGGCATATTTAATGAAACTATTTCGCATTTTATATCGTTTTGAGAATTTTTTATGAATTTGGAAACTTGATTTAATAATTTCGGTGAAACAATATTATAAAACCACAGGTAATAAAATAATTGTTAATGGGTTTTAGGCTAGCATTCTTTCAATAAATGACGTGATGTAAAACTCCTCACTCACAGAATGCAATAGCTGATACAATCAAGCCTGAGGAAGGCAAGTAAGATGAACAGGAACAGATTATATTAATTTTATCTCATTAATATTTGCAAAAATTCTAGTTTCATAGCTTGCTTTCAATTCATATACTTTATGAAAATGTTAAATCGTTAAAAAATAAAATAACATTGTAAATGTGAGTAGACCCCCACTGTGTCCTTCTCTAATATGCCACCCTTATTCATTCATTCAGAACAGATAAACTTTTGAAAAAATTACGATTAAATGAATGCAAATGTCGAAATGTTTTGTTTAACAGATGATTCGTAAATAATATTCTTTAGGCAATTCCAAATGAGTTACCCGTTATAAGAAATGATTGTTGTTATGTTCAATCTGGTTCTACAATCGTGAACAAAAATAATCTCAGTAACTTTGCTATTTATTATCACACCTTCAAAAAAGTGGTATTGAAGGAAATAGCTCAAGAGAACAGACTTGTTTTGATAGAGACATTCATCTAATTAACGTAAATAATTAATTAGTATCTCGAAATTTTCACATTACGCATACCTTTTTTTGCTAAATCAACTACACGTCATGAAACCATCCACCAAAAGACTTTTTGTAAGCTTCTGATGAAAATTTCGAGAGTTATAAAGTTTTTAAAAAATGGCGCCTCCAGTGTTAAATGAATGAACTTTTAGAGATATCTCAGAAATTGTATTTCTCAAATCTTTTGTTCGTTCATTTAAAGATCATAAATTTACTACACAAACGGATAAAAAAAATTTAAAAATTAGAGAAATTTACTTTTTTTAAAAAATTTTTAAACACGACTATGATAAAAACAAAGTGAATTGCAACATAGTAAAATTTTTAAATGACAGTAAAACTAGGATGTTAAAACATAAGAATCTTAAAAATTACGCGCATATCTATAATAATTTTTAAAATATTTACAAATAAGTGTAAAGTTTCAACTGTCAATTGGTTACTTGAAGCACTGCATATTATTTCTCTCGCTCTATTCGTCCTGATACGTGAGTTTTGATTACTGTTATAAAATAACTATTGGATAATTTAGAGATCAGATGATTTTTATATGAATTGGAATTTCCTTTTTTATGAAAAATAAATACATTTAAACAGTTGATATAAAACATGTAGAATATTAAGAATTTTTTAGTAAAAAAAAATGTTTGTTGGTGGATGGCGATTTTTAACGAATCATTATATTTTATTATCTTTGTATCTCATATTTAATGATCAATGACCAGCTGTGCAAGTAATGTAAACTTATGAATTTTTAAAAAAGTAAGAACCAGTCCTATCGTCTGAATACTTTAGATTTCATTTCGCATAAGGATTTAAAATAAGAATGAAAGAAACTTCTTTGTTTATAAATGACATTTAAAGTTAATTACGAATTTTTTTTATAATGAAAAGCATTTTTTGCCATCGAGGAATTAAAAGAATATTATTATATTATTTAAGAAATTCTATTGTTCGGAATATTATCTTACCAGTGCTTCAAATATGATTTTATATTTTTCTTAAAATATTCAAATTAAGTTGGTATAACTCATAGAAATAAAATTATTGTAGCTAAATAGTGAGTCCACAAATTACCATAGGGATTATTTTAAATCAAATATATCTTCACATTTTCGGTCGCAGCAATAAGAGTCTGTACTTAAAACTGAATCGTATTTATATGTAGCTTCATTTTAGAAATTTGGAATACAGATACTAGAAATGGTGTCGATTAAAGCCGATATTGAATAGCCGGTTTTATGACAATTATCCTCACTTGTGACACGAATGTGGACTTCTTTTCTTTCAAATGTATTCCTTTTTATATCCCCCTCTGAAACTAATTCAGCCATCTGTCCATTTGAATTATTATTTAAATTTGAATTAGCATGAGCTTGACCATCCTTTATTGAATCTCTCGTTTTATATTGCTAAAAACCTGAGCTTTATTCTTTTATGTGAAATTGGTTATATGTGATGGCCAATAGCAACACTAATGTCACTCTCATTCAAACAAGACGAAAAATCTCTTGTTTTCATCATATGAACTTGTTGTATGAAGATAACTAAAATAAAATTTAAAAAGGACGGAAGTTATATAGACTTAACACAAAAGTATATTTATAAAAATTCTATAATATAATCGTAGTTCATATTTGAAACAACCCTGTTCATTACATTCTTACGCTTCTTTCTATGGTGATTGATGTCTGAAATAGAATTCGAATGAAAAGTTGCAATATCACATATGCAAATGAATGGTCACTTGATCCTTTCTTTCTTTATTGCTTATTTACTGTTCTTTCATTATGGTTAGATACATTTTGTGTCTGTATCGCAGATGAATTCCGCTGCTGAAAATATTTAAAAAGGTAAATAATACTTTATAGTAATAACAATAAGTGTTTTGTACATTGAAACAAAAATTTAACACATGACTCCAGTTTTAGTTTCGAAACTATAAACCAAATTCCATATATAGATCTGTCCATATGGCAATCTTGTTTAAACACTGAAGAATCAATAGGCTAACAGGCTTCAATTGTTTGCATCAAAGCTGCAAACAAATCAAGTCTTGTGATAAAACCTTATGCTATATTTCATCCATCGCATGCACGTGGTTGGATAGGCAGACATGATAACTTCCCTTATTTTTATTTAACCCAAATTTGATATAATATTTCATTTTAGGTGTCAAGACCATACACTAAATTTCATCGCTCTAACTCGTTTTATTTTTGAGTTTCGCAGACAAGCGGGTGCAATTCCGATTAAAATTGATTGCAAAATGTTCTAAAGCATGAAGTTTCAATGAATTACGATTTGAAACGATTCCAATGCTTTGCCTCATCTATTTCGTATACGAGGAAATGAAAATTAAAAACTGAATTCTGCTGAAATAAAGGGAAAAAATTTATTTCGGTAATGAATTCTTTCATCAACATAAATAGCATATGCATGCAGTTATTTTAAACAGATATCATTAAAATTTTATTCCTTGAATCAATCTTTACTTTTGGAATTTTAAAATCCTGATATTAAAATATGTTAAAATCCTGTTTAAAACCAAAGTGTAATATCTTTATTATAAGCAAAAAGTTCTTTTCAGTTTAATAAGTTAACTATCTGATTAACAATCCCTTCTTCCAGAAATTAAATTTCTTCCTTTAAATATCGGTTAATAAATTCGTTGGCTTAAAATGCCATTATGCAAATTCATTTTTTTTCCATTGAAGTAAAATTTCATTAAAAAACTTTGGAACCAATGTATTTCATTCACAATAAAAATTTCCAGCTATTATTGAAATGAATAGGGCGGGATCAACTTTAGAGGCGGATTCGAAAATGTTTTGAAAGGTAATGAAATGCTTAAATTTCTAGTAAAAAAATATCGTATATTAGTTGGAATTTGAAAATGTATGTTCGTGTTAAAGATCAATCTGAATTACATTTGGTTATTTTTTTTTAGAATCTTCGTAAGATAAAACGAAAGAAATTATTATTATTATTTATTTTAGCAATCTGTGATTTAATTAATATATGGTCCTTAGTGGGTTAGGTCTTTTCAAGCGGAGTTTTAAGCGAACAAAATGTATTATATCTCAAGAACTACTGCGAATTTTGAAACAAAATTTGATACAAATAGAAAAAGTCACACTTAATTAAATTATTACAGTATCCCTATCTCCATAATCGAAAAATTACAAGATATTCATGAATTTGTTAATTCGCTTAAACAGTTTTTCAATCTAAATAAAGTTGTCTTCTCGAGTTATTTCCATCAACATCAATTTTGTGAAAATCCGATAGTAAATAACTAAGTTAGAGAGGTATCCTTTATTTTTGTTGACGACTCTACAATGAACGGGTGTACACTGTTTCATTTCTCTCTAAGCGTGAATTCAAAAATTATATCCCCATTCCTCAAGGAGGAGGAAAAGATGAAAGTAATATTCTCATTTCCTATACAGTACTGTGTCAGCAATTAATGAATTCTTATTGAACACAATAAACGAGAATAGAAAGAAACATAATCAAACAGATGTGGTCTATCTGTAAAAACAGATGAATTGCAATTCATTCAATTTTTCATGTTTAATTTTTTTCTAGATCTATATTGAACGCACTACTGGTTGTGATCACATGCATTGTACACGCTGCAAGACAGACTTTTGCTACAAATGTGGTGAACGATTTCGATATTTGAAGTTCTTTGGGGATCACTACAGCAAGCTAAGTATCTTTGGTTGCAAATATCGCTTCAAAGCTGACCAGCCGATTCAAAGAAAAGTTATCAGGGGCGCAATATTTGGTAATTATTGTTTTCTAACTCTGTATTAAAAGCATTGTTTGAACACTGAAATTATCAATTTGCTTTCCTTTTATTGAGTTTCAACTTACATAAACAAAAACAACGTAATAAATATAAAATTTAATAAATTTTTAATAAACTTTTATTAGTGCATTAACATGAAGATTTTTTAATATTAAATCATCTGTTTTCTAGTTAAATTTTTGTTCATTATAAATATTATGGAGTCTTGAAATCAATTTTTTCCCAAATTCATTATCACGTTCTGGAAAGCGTATGGAATCAATATTTAATTTAATCAATCGATCTGAAAATTTTAAAAAGTAATATAATTTTGAGTACACGCAAACTTTAGTATGACAGGAAGGGAGTAAAAAAGCATTTTTATATGAAGCAAGTCATAATAAAAACAATTGAGAAGCTGGGCATATTGAGGCATCACTTTGTAATAGCGTTCGACTTTGGGACAACAACTCATTAGAACTCATTTTTTTGAAGCAGCTTTCGTAGATCATACATACCAAAAGGCATGGATTCCTAGAATGCATTTTCATTCTTTAAAATCCTATAATTTGATTAGAAGCAAATAATCAACATTTGTCCAAGAAATATATATGTTCTAGATATTTTCTCGTTTGATAATAATGGATAAATATCAATGTCTTCTACTTTGTTTCGATTAAAAGTTCGATGGAGAGTGCGTTTTCATTTCTATTTGATGACGCTTATCATTGATCGAAGTCTTTTTATCTTTAAATCGATTGGATTCATCTCGAGATTCGGTCTTCAAAGTTTATAAAATTTTTCTGCTAATGTAGTGCGAAATTCCGAAATTCCCAACATTTTAAGTATTCTCAGAATCCAATTGCTAGTATTTTATTCTGCGCAATACAATAGTTATTTTTTTGGCTTTGTAAAATTTGTACTGATGTACTTGTGACACTTTCTTAGCTGTCGAATTTTGGATTGAAATGGCAACAGTTTTTCTATATAGATATGAGTCAGAATAAGACTTATTTAATGCAAAAACTATCAAAGAATAGAATATTGAAACCTCCTCAAATGCGTCAGCCCTCAGAAATTTCGTTTTATTTTTGTCAATAACTAACTTATTAAAGAATTTAAATTTGCAGGGTTTTTTTTATCCTTAACCAAATTATGTAATCACAGATTTAATGTGCAACATGACGAACTTCGATGAAATTCTGTGATCCTTTGACGTTAAACATTCAAACAGATGGTTAAAAATTATGCCCTTTTAATCATTACTTTTTATAAATATATATGTATATTCTTTAAAAAAATGCAATTATATTTGAAATTATTGTGAAGATGAAAATAATAATTTTTTATAGGTGGAAAACTAATTGCAGCACCAGTTCTTGGAGCTCTGGCATTATGTGCTGGAGCTTTGGCAGTAGGCATTTCAATCTTCGCTTTGCCAGTATATGGAGGGATTCGTCTTTATCGACATTGTGAAGGTCGCCAAACAACAAAAATTATTCGTAGACACCCTCCGTCTTACCATATTCCCAATATTAGCTTACAGATCTCTCACAGTTTTCCTTGAATGTCAAAAAAATGTGTGCATGTTTATTGCTTTGTTAAAAGCATATTGGAATGTAATCATATAATTAACCTGATAGCAGGGACATTTTGTTTTCCTTTCATCCATCTTTTAGATTGTTTTATTTAAGCTAGAATGAGAAATAAAATTGATGTGAACTACTTTCAGAATATTTGGAAATTATTTCGAAAACTTCCAAATTCCCACTCGTTGTTCCAATTAAACCCACATTTACGCAGAAATCAATTATTTATACTGTAAAATGCACAGAACTTCGATCGGCATGCAACTTTATTTTTTTATTCAGTGATGGAAAAAAGAGATATTTATTCATATAAATAAAGTCAGCATAAAATATATAATCATATCTTTATTATCATCATCAAACAATACAATTTTGAAACCAAAAGATAAAAATTTATTAACATGGAATGATATGATACAACAAAATGACTTCAGTACAAATTTATTTGAGTAGATTCTTAATACTGAAGTTCTTCTTTCAGGAGTTCTCAGATATAAAATATAGATATAAAATTTAATATCTAAAATCTAAATCGCTCACTGTTTTGTAAATAACATTCAAAAAATACTATACAAGAAATGAAATGAAATGTATTATGGCATACATAATTATCGAATATACTTACAAAAACATATAATTATATTTTCTACTAATTATCAGGAACTGAACAATAAATATGACTAAAAAACTCAACCATGTAAGTCCATTGACTCATAACAGCTTCGAAAATGGTTCTACTCATACATATGAACATATTTATACCACTGTTTACTTTCAGTAAGTATAAAAGTAAACAATCAAAATCGATATCCAAGCCCACAAAATTACATAAAAGAAAAGAACTAAAATATTTCATTCGCTTCAGTAAATAAGGAATAAAATGAAATAAAGTACAATATAAGATAAGAAAAATTATTAAGATAATATATAACCAAAAATACAGTTAATCTGCCATTATTTTTTTTAACTTTAGAATTCCTAATGTAGTAAAGACAGCATGAAAATTTATCTACAATGTTCCCAATCAAATTTAATTTTTAATTGCCATTCTAAATGGTAATTCAAAAGTCAAAAAAGTGCACAGAATGTGCAGGGGAAAAATCGATTCTTCTCACCTCGTCTATTAAAATCATTAAATGTTTAGCGTTGTATTCAATTTTCAAAATATACTCTTTTTTAAAGAATAATAAATATGTTTGAATATAGTATCCAAAAGTCTAGCACAACCCATGTTCCTCAATTACAGCCAGAATGAGATAAATCCATCATACTTTTATAACAAAAGAAAGAAAAAAAAACTGCATAAAGAAATAATTATAGAAAGAAAAAGTGCTTCAGTAATTATATAAGTGTTTTAAGCTTTTTAAAAAATTTCTGTATCGTCCAAACAAAGAAAAGATTCTTTGCCATAGGGCGATATTAAAATCGTTCTCAAAGTTAACTGTATGATTCAAATCATACGAATTCCGTTCTCAGGTTTTTTAAAAAAGGGAAAAGTGAGAACATATACGATTGAGAAAACGTGGGCAAGCTAAGTATTTTCAAAACAGGAATCCGTTTACAATGCTCAAATTCTAATACATTTGCATACGCTTCAGGTAACAGAACTATTTACTTATATGCTTCCATATATACTTAATGTTATATATGGAAGGATGCATATATAACATTCTTTAAAATTCTTATTTAATAGTAACTCATTTATTCATAAACACTTGAAAAATATAAAAAAATTAATTTGACAAAACAAAAATAGTGTGTATATAATCACTGAAAAAAAATATAAGAATTCTTTTTCTGCATTATAGAGTAGTTATTATACATTGGTGCACATCATATAAAATAAATGGGGAAAAAATCATTTGGTAAAATTCTATATATTCGAAAGAAAAAAAAATGAGTAAAAATGTTTCATAAGCCACGAATTTAACTGGAAACAAGGTAAAAAAAATCTGGAGGTATCTATAATAATTCAAATTCGTGAAATTAGTACATCAGATAATTAAATACGTTATAACTTCAAGCAATTACGTTAATGCCACTTTAAAAGTAGATTCAAACAAAATTTATAATAAAAAAACTAACCCACGAATTGCAGCCTTCATGATAAGGTTCGTGTGTTAAAATAAGCATCTGTTCTCCAACTCGCATAACGACTTAATGGAAATTCGCTTGAAAAATACATTATTCATTTACCAGTCAAGTTTGAATATTCCTAAGTATAAGCAAACGGAAAAGACAAATGTGAGATAACTTGTAAAGATTAAGATTACAAGAATGAAAGAATAAAACTTTCAATTTCTGCAGAAAAATACATTTATTTTAAAATATAGTTAACCCTTTCTAAGGCCGAGGGAAGTATGCTTCCCACCAAATTTATCAATCTTAGTATGAAATTATGTAGGTTAGCATAAGTTCTGACATATTTTTTTAGAAAGAAACTTAGATGCTTCAGTCCTTTATCTCACACAAAATTATGTGTCTTGGTTTGTCGCTTAATTATTAACCAAATTAAATTTATCTAATAAGCTAAATGAATCCCTTTTCTTATTCTAATTTGAAGCCTAAAAATATTTTAACATAATATGACTAGAAAAAAATGGCCCTTTAAAGGGTTAAAGAAAGAAAGACTGCTGTGAAATTTTCTCCTCTCGGTTATTTTCCATTCTGCTTTGGGAAAACTTTATTCACAGTGATTATTTGCAAAATCTTAGTAACTCTGTGTCTTATTGAAGATTTACTTCCTTATTCAAGTTATGATCAAACACTAAAAGGATTTCAAAGCACAAACATTTTATATGCAATTCTATAATAATTCATAATGATTAGAATGATCAAGTTATATTTTCAGCTAAATGAAAGCTTTTTGGAGATCTTTTTCCAAACTTTAAACTAAAATTAATAACTTCACTATACACAAAATATGTAATAATAATAATAATAATTTTAAAAAAAATTCATATCATCATTACCTCGTAAATAAACCTTTTTAAAGCTAGGTTTTTTTTTGTCTTTTATTTAGGTTTATTAGCTACCAATATTTGTGTTTGGTCTTAGCCACTGAATCAATAATAAAGCAATAAATTATTTTCAGTTTCTTCTGATGGATTTCTACTGCAGGAAAAATTGCAAGCATTATTGTCATCCTAATTTCATTTAATACCACAGTTTCCCCAAATAAAAAAAAATTAAAACAGAGTAATTTTGAATTTTTACTTTTTAATATGTAAAATATAACTTTTCCAAGAAAGAAATTTTTTTTCCTAGTACAATAAAAAAAAAAAAAATCATGCAGCAAAGTTTGTGATAAGCATTTTCTATCTTGAATAAAAATTTTAAATAAATGAATATTCATTACAAAAACGAATTGGAATGAAGCTGACTAAGTCCTGCAAACTTCTTTCATTATTTTGATTTGATAACGAAGTACAAAATGAAAATAAGGACAAACTTAGTATTTTAGTTGATATTTAATTTTCTTTAAATGGATGGTGGTGGAAGGTATATAAACCACAAAATTCTGAAAAACTAAAAAGCCAAATTTCTATATGATGAGAAAAGAAATAAAATATCTATATTCAAGAATCACAGGCACATAAAATATCTAGACAAATCAATCATACATTTAATTAAGAAAGAAAATACAACCATTCTGTTTGCCTTTGTCTGTTAAAGTATTCACAAATTATTCTAACCCTTTGAACATCAGAGTTTATTAGACAGTAGTTCATTAATGAAATGAAATTATCAACGCAAGTGGAAAAAATAAATCTTGAAATATAATATTTAAAATATTAAAGTGCAGAACGAAACCTTATTTGAATACACGAAACCTGCAAATACCCTTTTCGCAATTAGACAACTTTTTAACAAAAGCAGTTAAGAAGCTAACAAATCCCAAGTTTCAAGACGTACAAGCTTGCAGAATGATCTTATCAGTCAATGGACAAATGTAGAAATTTAAAAAATAATATCATTTCCTTTCTTTAGACAAGAATTGCAACTACTTTTTAAAAATAGTTAACTCATTAAGGGTATTCTTATGAAGTTTTCAAAAGCTGATCCGATAAAATACAGATGTTATTTTAAGAAGGGAGGGCAGAGAGCATCGTAATATCTAAAAAACGTTTAAAATTCTCTGTTTGCAATTCATACGAAAAAACAAATTTTGATCTAATCCTCTATCAATCATATAATACTAAATAACATAACTTAAAATATGAAACTCTTACTTTTAAAAAACAGATTTGGTGATAAGACGTTGAGAGGATAAGTTCGGATCTTGAGTTCTTTGAAAATTATTTTATTTGTTCACCCCGAATCTTAATAATAATAAATAAATACAAACAAAATTTCTCTCAAATAAATGATTTTATAACCAAACCAATAGTCATGAAAATAAATCAAAATAAGGAACATGCAACTAGAGAAAATTTTGCAACAGTAAAACACATATGGGAAATTCGGAGAAAAAAAACTGCATTATTAAGAGAAAAAGTAAGAACTATATTATGCAGAAAAAAGCACCCAAATTATCGATATGAATACTCAAATTATCAACTCTTTTATATTAATGGCAGTTTTTTTGGGCATACAGAAACAGAAAGTAAACTAGAAATCTTTGAGAAAAATTAAATTATTGAATGAAAAAATTGATGGGAACAATAAAATAAAATAAGAATATTAGCATCAATTTTAAACGGTACATACATTCTGTCTACTAATACTAATGTACTTATAACAGCTTATTAAATATAAACTATTTTATTTTAATTATTCTTTATAAGTTAAAGAGAAAGAATAGATTTTTCAAAAACATTTCACGAATGATTTTTTTTTAATTAACTGAACAGAAAACATCACTATGAAGTTTTCCCTTTTCATAAATGTGTACAGCAGTTAAAAGAATATGCAGGACTTGAGTCTGTACAGCGGTTGAGAAAAAAGACAAATGGAAAAAATACTTTGAAAACATAAATAACAAGTTAAAACAATTTATACATTAGACAACAAATATTCGTTAATCTCTCAATACATACAACATTTAATAGATAGAATTGTAATGACATAATATCAGTTCATCTTGAGCAACGATTACAAAGAAATATTTTGTGCTAGATTAAAAATCACAGAGGATAATTATAATACAGTATTATACAAGTGCACTGAATATATATTATATGTCTACTTAATATTAATATATTTCCTTTTTAGAGTTTAAATTTGCACTAGCAATTTAAACTCCATGCATTTTCTATGAGCAATTTTACCTATTTGTACATATTTATGCACATTCAATTTCAAAATGATGTGATAAATTAAGACACATCTGTTAATGTTTGTTATGTAAAATTGAATGGTTATGTTTAAAATACTGAAAAAGAACTGACGACATCTGATATAAAACTGAAACCATATCAAACTGCATTAATTGTTGATGGAACATGTTCATTATGCTTAACATGCAATTTAAAAATACGACACACACAATTCTTAGAAATCAAATGTAAAAGCGAATTTTCTATACGACTTCAAAATGCAATGACAATAAGCTATAACAAGCTATGTTTTAAAAACTTAGCATTATTTATATGCAAAACTAAAAACTTGATATTATGAAAGTATAAATATTTTGATT
>JAPMOR010113017.1:188633-323768 GCA_026543865.1 Argiope aurantia | reverse complement strand
GTATCATAATCTTCGATAACTGAACCGAATTTTTTTGAATGTGGATAGATTTGAGGGTAAAAGATTTTAAGAAAATTTACTAAAAACTTAATCAGGTTTAAATTGGATATTTTCTTTTCTTTTTCATTTTTAAAATCATTATAATTATATACATACCATAAGACATTTTCTATTTCGGAATGCCTTTCTTCTGTGCGATTTTTCAATGAAATATACAATTCTTCAGATAGTGATGTGTGCTGTTCTTTCAGTGACTGCAACATGAAATTTATTGTTGCATTAGCTGTTAATAAATTAGAATCTCTCCGACATAATGCCTCTATAGTCAGTTTTAATGGAAGTAGATATTAAGTCGTTTAACAGTTCTGGATATTAAGTCGAATTCACTATCTGAAAAATTAATTTACAGGTTTAAGTCGATTATTGCTTTTTGGATTGGATTTCCAGTTTCAAAAATCGTTCCATCATTAGGAGTAAACTGTTCCAACGTGTTTTAGAATCCAATATTAACATATATTCTGTTTTATCTTCAATTAGTATATATTTTAGTAATATGTCATTTTTTGTTATCTTAACAATTTTTCGAACTTTATAAATTATAGGAAGCAATTCTTGATGGGTTAATATTTCATCCTCATTAGCAATATCTTCTTCAACAATTACATTGTCATTATCTTTATTGTCAATATCACTCACACTCTTGCTCTCTTCAAAGTTGGAATCCGAAGTTTCTATATCCACAGTATTTGGATTCTTCTGTTCTTTATTTTTTTGGTATAATACATCTATTACTCCTAATTGAATTCCATGAGCATAGCACAATTGCTGATTTGCACTAATCAACTTTCCCTCTTTTTTCAAAACTGTTGCTCCATTAGTCATTATGGATACAATATCTTCTTTCAGGGAAAATCCATGTTTCGCTAATTTAGATTTAAGCAATTAATTTCGCCAGTTAGGGAGACATAAAAACAAAAACGTATACTATTTTGCTATGTCGGCGATCCCTGAACATATAGTGGAGACAATTTTTAAAATTTTTAATAAATACCGAAAAAACGATATTTAAACTTGTGAATACCGGTATTACAAAATTGTACAAATGGCTCAAAATACTGGTATTCGGTATCCCGGTATTGCAATCTCTATCAGTAACTAAATGTTTTTTTCAGAAAAATATTTGGTACACGAAAGTTGTCTTTTCAAAAGAATAATCATTAAAAAAAATTAAATTACACAAATAATTTTTAATTGTTTATAATTTACACTGAGATAAGGGCTAGAAATGAGTCTTTAGTAGAAAACAGAGTTTTAATGTAAAAAAAGCAAATGCTTTATTTTTGATATTTAAAAAAATCCAAATTTTTTTTTAAGTAAATATAATTAAAAGAAAAAAAGTGCACAATCAAATTAACTTTTTATTGGTAATTTCATTATTGGAAAATATTTCTACACAATAAAAAAAAATAAAAAAAACAGACAGAGGATAATTTTTAAGAAATAAAATGAAAGAAAAACTGAGTAAAAATAATACTGTAGAAATTAATCTTTGCATAATAATTAATATAAAACCCTTTTTTAAATGAAAGCTTAAAGCTAAACTAAACAAACAAAAAAACATAATAACTGATTACATTGAATATACGAATAAATCAGCCGTACTGACATTAGAATTCAAAGTTTAACTACATCCTTTCAATCATGTCGATAGAATCTGAAATACTTTAAAATGGCATGCATATTGCTTAAAACTGAAATTTTGTAATTTTTCTGGACCTAGGCATTCGAGAATATTGGAATAAACTAGTATGTTCCGATTAGTGATGTTAGGTTGTTAGCGTGAGTGTTAAATATAGAACGAAGTAATTCCAGAGTTTACTGGAATAAGAAATCAAACAACGCAACTGCCTATAAACTTTCCCTATGATCAAAATGATTATGCACTTGCAGACATGCATAATTATATGTGCCAATAAATAAAGAAAAATATGCACTTATTCACAGAAAAATGAGTATTTATATCAGTGCATCTTGGAACCATTACACGAATCAATAAGCTTGGATATATACACAATGGGCATTTAAAGTTTCATTTGAAAACAACATGTCATTTTTTTAAATATATGAAAATGTGACCTCGATCCACTACATCACATGAGCATAATTAAATATTAGTTAAATAAAATAAATACAACAAAGAAAATTTATATTCATTATACATTTTCAATATATATATAAAAGATAGGATTTCTAAAAATAGCAAATTGCAACTTAGTGCTCCAATAACTTCACATAAATTGTAAAATATTACTTTTAACGATTAAAACAATTTCGATAATTTAAAAATGCACATAAACTATTATATAATAGTGCATTTTATATTTCCCATACAAAAATTCTTTGTAAATCTGCGATGCAAATTTTATTCTCAACAGAAGCAGAAAGATCTGAAAGTGAAGCATCAATTTTATATATCATGGTACTTATCTGTCAAAGAAATTAAATGAAAGAAAACTGAAACAAAAAAAGCATGCATAACACATATTCCTAAGTGTTATCACAGATAAATATGCATTTTGTAAAATATTAAATATAGATTTCGTTTTCATATCCAAATCTCTAGCTAATTTTTACAAAGATTTGAATATGAGGAACTGCAACAGACATGTTCAAATGAGGCAACACACATTTCAATTATGTCAAATTTTCTGTGATTTCTGTAAACGAAAAAGGAAAACAATTGTTTATATAAAGATATTAATGAGAACAATATATATTTTGAATAAAAAATTGAAATTTTTCACACCATATCAAGAAATGTTGATAGAAAATTTAACAGAGATATATTTAAAAAAAATTAAATCATTAAAATACAAAGATTTTCAGATGTTCACCACTATAATTTAATATCGAAAATTGAAAATAAATGTATAAAGTTTTTCTTATTTAGAATTCTGCACATAACTTCAATACATGAAAATAAATAATTTACGCTGACACAAGATTTTAATGCTAAACAAAATCGCAATTATTATGAGATGCCAAATAAATTTTAAAAAATTGTATACCATTCATATTTAATAAATGGGCAAAATTCTACTTTTCTTTCGCATCCATCGATACTTTTAAATGCATTTTTTAATCCTAGACGAGTGTAGGAAACAAGCAATCAATTCAGTCTACACCAAGATTTCATAAATTATTACACATTACTGAACTTCAAATTAAGAATACCAAGTGCAGCAGTCAATAAAAGTTTTGTCGCTAAAACAGTAACAACAAATACTTTTATCAGAGTTTTTAAAATTTTGAAACAGAAAATATTCAGAAAGTCGTTTTCATTCAAAATTCATTTTTATTATAATTCATGAATATTGTTGCTAGTAAAGTACAAATTAAGGAAATAATTCTGTTTATTTTTAAAGCCAAAAGAAAGACATTAAAAAATGCTCACAATGTCGCTTCCAAGATAAAGAATTAATACACAAATCAAAAGCAGAAAACGCATGTAGTTTCTGGAATTTATTGATCAATTTTTGCATGCTGTTGACAAATGTTTCTGGTCCTTTATTTCTATTTATTTGCTATTTCTTTTCAAACTCTTAAATTTAATTTTATTCCTTTCGTTTTTAAATTTAATTTTTCAATCAATTTAAACCACTTTTGAAACAAGATGCAGTATTTACTTCGTAGAAGTTTTATTATTTATTTTTTCAATGTGGGAATATTTTTCATTTATACATATTTCTTCCATTATTAACATTTTATTATTTTACTTAAATATTAACGTGGGATCTCGAAAAACTTTTTATTTTAATACTTTTACTCACAATAAAATATGATAATCATGATAAACTGCAACATAAAATATATTAATAAAAGATTGATTTTTTTAAAACTCTGGAATAGGATTTATAATGTAAGCTGAAACATAGTAGAGATAACTTTTAAAAGAGGATATATATATTTTTTATTTTCCAAATAATTTTATTCTGTTACATATAATCATCATATATTAAAATTATTTATTACAGAAAAATTGAAGCAGATGATTCCTGTTACTTTTATCAAACAAACAAAACCAAGACACATTAAGTGTAATTAACAGTTTCAAAATAATCACATAAAATTTAATAACAAACATAAGAATTTTCCTAATTAAATGAAAACTCAGAATTCTTGGAATATAAAGCTGATAAATGTTAATAAAATTTGCAATTTCATTGAAATATGAATTTTAATAGTAATAAAAATAATGACATGGTAGGAAGGAAAACAAAACAAAACAAAAAAAATATTGCACTCAGTAGTTATTTTGAAAAAGAAATGATTACATAGCTAAATACTTTTACGAAAAACGAGATACAAGTAGAACAATGATTATAGGAAATTACTCGTACAGTTTCCTATGATATTTCTTATAGAACTAATATTTTTCTTTAGGGGAGAAATGGTAACTATCTATTTATATATATAAAAAAATGTTTTATTTAGTTATCTGAAGAGAAAAACATTCGGTAAAAAACAAGGCCTAAAAAAAGGTTATATAGAATCGTATTAATAAATTTATGAGTTTCTGAAATTAGGAGAAATTCTTTCTTAATCCACAGTTCGAATTAATAGCATTGGTTGGATTAACTTTATGAATGGATAATAAATAAGAACTCAATCATTTTACCACTAAAAGTAGTATAATATATCGATATAACGCCAGTTACTTCAAAGAAACAAAATTATCTGACATATACACACATGTAAGTTGCAACAAGCTGCTAAATTAATTAATTATGAAAAAGTAATTTCCATTAAAATAATTCATAATACCAAAAAGGAAATATACTAAAAACATAACTGCATAAAATACGCAAAATATGCTTACTTTACTGGTAGACGAAATACATACAGATTTTTCATGCATGAATATTACGAGTATCCCTGCTGATTCCATTGCACAAACCATTTGTCTTTACAGTCAGAGGCGATTCAAAAATAGCATCTGATTCTGAATCTGATATCATTAAGCTGTTTTTTTGTGTCTTACCTAGAAATAATTGTCTTTTAATCAACTGATATCTCAACAAATATTTATATATGACAAAAGGGAAAAGTTTGATGAAACTAAAAGTGATGAAATTTTTAAATAAGTAGGGACGTGGTGAAGGAAGGATAAAGGGGTGCGATCCCCTTGAATTTGTTTTCCCCAGCATGAAAAATTTGGTCATTAGTCGGCAATATTTGAAGGGATAATATTTTATTCTGGACGTCGACAAATGTGATTACATTGCAAAAACTAGCGGGGGCGGTATTCCCGAAACTTTCTCGTGTGCTCTCCAGAAAAGGTTTCATCCACCTTCCCCCGCATAAAATTGTGGACCCTGGATAAGGTCACGAATGCTTTGTATGGCACTGATGAATGATAGTTATAAAATATAAATGTTTGTCGTGAATCTAGCATTTTTACTGAATCTATCACGAAAATATTTATTTTGGGTGTCTTTTTACCGCCCCATGGACACCAAACTTGATACAACTATAGTTGTAGTTACAAAATAAAATACTAAATTTCACTGATTTAAGCCATTGCGCTAACAAGCATGTGAAAGTACAGAATGACAGATGGTCAACCTTTCGATAGATTTAGTTCAAAATTTAATAAGAATTTACATTCTACTTGCTAAACCTGTATACTAAATTTAATGAGTCTAGCTCTTTACATTAGATCCACTTGTTCTAGAAAACAGACAGATTTTCAGTTCAATATTTTGCTCAACATTTGATAGAAACCTAAATATTTAGTTGTTATACCATATTCAAAATTTCAGCCGTCTAACTCCAAGCGTTTTTTGATACAGACCGACAATGATAAACTGTGTTTTTCGGACTTAGAGATATCTGCAACAAGGATATTCTTCAAAATCTCGAGTTCGAATTTTTTTGACGATTAAAATACTTTCTCTATGCTTTGTATACAAGAAAGTAAAATCGACAGTGAAATTTACCACGATATTGAATTTCGCTAAAAATCAACTTTTTAATAGTAAATTCAACAATGCATTATTTTCATATAGACGAGCAAATAGTTCAGATTTCTGTTCTAAATATCCTCAACTCTTTAAAATTGGCATATATCAGATAACATAACCAATGCGATTAGTTAAAGGCAAATAAATTGAATTGCATAAAATTCTTTATCTTAGCGAGGAAACGTATGCCAACTGAAAAAAATTCAGCCGAAACTTTTTTGGAATACGTCATATGTAATTTTTAGTAAACAATTATTGTCTTTATTGTCACTAAACTTACAGTTTTTGGATAAATATTCGCAAACTGATGCATGAGAATTTAAATAAACCGGAAGGATTTTCGGTTGAAAATAACAAAACAGTGCGACAATAAGAAAAATAACCAGGAACACAAATCCAATGCAAATTACGGTTACAATGAAAAGGTTAATTCTGGAATCAAGAGCAAAGATCGCAAAATGCTCTTGGAAGCCAGTCCTGGAAGGCGCTACAATGGAAAATGCTTATTTAATGCTTTTGACTTCAAGAAGCAAAAATGTCTCCGATACTATCCTCCTTAGATTTAAAAATATTCTCATTTTTCAGCTCCTGTAAGCTACTCAAATATTCAATTTACAACAACAAAGTTTTAAAATCAAATTAGTCGGTAATTCGATATTTTCCTCTAACTCTTTGAATTTGATATTAAAATAATGTCAAAACATTGCATATAATTCGAATATATTTTGATTATTTCAATGAACAAATTGACATTTGTATTCTGAATTGTTTTTATTATTTAAATATATCCGTGAGAGGAGCCTCTTAATGATCCTAAGGGAATAATTTTTAAATTTCTTAATTCACTGGAAGTTTGTAGGAAGTTTTATAAGCAATTAGCGAAAATAAATCTTAAATGTTTGAAAATTTAATTTCTGCCATATTTCAAAGCTTTTTTTCCCACTGAACCTTAAATTTTGCTATCCATAAAATCTATGAACTGTATTGTGTTAGAAAAAGAACTGAAAAATTTATATGCTTAAGAATTGTGCTTAACGATACTCTCCTAAAAAAGTTATTTTCTCTGTATACTTACTAGATGAAACACTTATATAAAATAGATAGAATAATTAGAATATCTAAAATAGTTTGAATAAATTTATACAAGATTTTCAGTGTATGAACCCTTAAATTTTTTTAACATTTCCAGCACAGAAATAATTATTCAAACGAATCAAAATAATCGATGCAGAATCTTATTCTACTTACACATTTGAACTAAAAAGTCATCTAAATTCAAATCTAAGAAAATAATCTCCCGAAACTTTACTGCAAACTCCCCAATAAAGGGTTACCTTCCTCCCCTTCTCAAAAACTGTTGACTTTGGGTAAGGCCATGACAGACGAGTTATCAGATTTTTATTTTCATAGCCCCAACTGGAGAGTTTTGAGCTTCTTAAAATACATTCTGGCTCAAAAATTCATACTCTCTAGTAAAATATAAGTTTTAGCAAGACAGAAAGGCATACAAACCAAAATTACAAATATGTTTACTCAAATCATATGCGATTTGCATCCAAAGAAACACTTAGAAAAATAACAATTTGTATTGCAATTATACAACAAAATGGAAATATTAGGTATCCCTAAAGTTTACAGAATATCTAACAATCCAACAAAAGGTGTTCTCCGTTTTCAGCATGACATCGTATACACGTTTTTCAAAACATATAATCAGGGTTTGTAATATCTCAAGGTATTCATTGAATATAAATGCCCTCCATTCCCATTTTTTTTTTTTGTCAGACACAGTTCAATCTATTTGTATATTTAGTACACGAGAAAGTAAAAAAGCTTAAATTTTGTAAATTTTCAAAGACAACATTTACATTACTACAAATTACAAATTTCATAATTTCTCGTACTATTCTAACATCGTTATTTTCAGAAGCCTTTTGAAAGATGATTTTTTAACTTATTCAAATTATTCCTATTCATCCAAAACCAAATAAGTAATGAACATATGGGTAAATTAATGTTACTCTTTTCTTTGGCAAAGTGTTAAACATGCCTTTCGTGACCTAGTGAAAAAAAAAAAAAATTAAAATTCAGTAAAGCTGTATACCAAAATTTGTTTTAAAAGAAAATATAAATGGTATATATAGCTCTGAGATAATTGTTTTAATTTATAATTATTCACGAATTTTTTGTTCTTACGTTATTTTAAATGACTACTTTTCAAGCTTTTTGCACCACGGTTCTTTCATTGTAAGCTTTTTGATTGTGTATAATGTAGCATTAGACTTTGAATGTAATATGATTTTTCAACTTTCAATGAAAAAAAAAATTAATCAAAAATCAAATTATATTTTGCGATACACGAGCATGATTATACGGTAGGCAAACATTTTTTTTTTTTTTAACATTCAACTCAAAGGTTTCTTTTCTCTTTTGTACTATCTCCTTTCCACCGTCCATCTTAAAAAATAAGATGACACCCACGTCCCGGTTGATAAGTCAATGCATAATCATTTTAAAGAAATATCCAAAAAAATGTTTTACTTACTATGAGGGAAAAATTTTTCTCTTTCTCTTTCTCTTTCATTAAAATCATCCAACAAAGTGTATCGATGGCGCTTTTTCGGCTTACTAAATCTCATTCTGAAAGCATTATTAAAACTATTTAAATTAACTAACGTTTAAAAAATTGAAAATGAAGTAAATATTTAATAGTTATGAATGTCATTATACATACAAGATAATAGTACAGCGTATAGTTTAAAAAATTAACACACAATTGTTAAAATGTAATTCTGTTTTAGTTAAGGAAATTAAAGTTATGATTTTATTTAAAGCTCTAAAATTATTGTTATTTTTTAATGAGAAGAAAGTTAAAATAGCAGCCGGCGTCAAATTTTAATTCTCAAAACATTAATCTCTTTATTAAATATGTTGGGGCGTCTTTAAAGAACGTAATGATTCATTCTATTTATTGAAAGATAAGTTTTTAATTTAAAGCTAAGTATCAACAGCATGTTATTTTATTATAAATTTTGTAAGGAAACTATTTAGTCACAATAATTACATTGTAGCATACAAGATTCTTCATAGTAGCTCTACAACCAATAACAATATCTTTTTAAGATAAAACTTAACTTTTGAAATTGAGTATTAAAATGCACCAGAGCAAATTCTATGCCACCAGATATTTACTAATATAAGCAAGAAATAATTTAAAAAGAAAATTACGTTAATTATATAAAGACTACTGATGCAAATTCAATTAACCTTTGCACTCGGATGGTGCTTCTCGCTCACCATTCACATTTTGATGTTTTATTTATTTATTTTTCAATTTTGATTATTAAAAACGTCTACAGAATGGTAAAAAGACGTAGATTAATTTTTCAGGAAAATTCAACTTAAAACAATTATACATATTTATTTTTAGGAACAATAAACAAGCCCTTGTATTAGAAAAATACTTTTACGGATTACTTTTTCGAGTGTTAAATGTTAAATCCAAAGAGCAGCATATCAACTAAGCTTCATTCAAGCAATATTTAGAATTGTTCTAAATTTAAACATTTCTTTTTTGTAGTTGGTTTCGTAAAAAGTAAAACTACTACTAATTTTCTGTTCCAGTTATATTCCAGTCCAATCAGTAACAATACCTTGAAAAACAGCAAGCTATACTCCATAATACTCCAGCTAATGCCACCACAATGGTAAATGACACAATAATAACATACAGAATGCTCCAGTCTAAAAGAATACGAAATCAATTATATTCACACCAAAAATATTAAGTAAATAACAATTGTAAATTATTAAAATTACATATAATCCATTTTAAAGGATGTTATCGAAAATATTATTAAAAATTAACATTCAGAATTCTATTTCTGACAAAAGTGAAAGAACTATTAGTGCAATCAGTATTGTAAAAAAGAAAATCAGTTTTACACATTTGAATAACTTATTTAAAAGGTTAGTTTGACTAAATATGTTACATACACATTCTGTTTATAGCTTAAAGTTAGGAACTTTTTACTAAATTTGATTTTATTATTCAAAATGATAGTATAACGTCAGCTAAATGCAACAACAGTTCAAGTATACAGTGATTAAAAAACAGCTTAGTAATTGATCATGACTGGTTTATTGTTGCAGACGCGCATTAAAGAAAATATATCTAAGGATTACACAAAATCAGGAGTGAAACATTATAAAACATAAAGGGCTATATTATTTAAGCACATTAATTTTTTTGCAATGAATAAATCTAATTTCTCCAAAATTACATGAATTCGGACAAATACTATATCAGACAAAAAAGTGAATTCCAACAGCATTTCTATCTATCTATATTTTTTCCCCTTCTATATGCTAATGTTATTGCTTATTCTTTATTTTGAATGACAACAAATTATAAAACTTAAATTCAAGGTAAACTGCATTCGATTTGAAAGAATCTTCTCTTCAAAAATTATATGTAAATTCGCATAAAGAATTATCCATATTTTTATTTTTGTACAATCTCTAAATTATTCAATTACACCCCATAACTTTACGTCTTTTAAGTGATTTTGTACAGAGAAATCCCAGATATAAAATTTTAGGGAAAACGGTTCAAAACAATCAGATATAAAAGAAAAAACATCAAGGAATTGCAGATATTAAAGGCACCAAAGGCCTTTTTAACTTTGTTGCACATTTTATGGCTAATTATGGATGAAGTTATGCTGGAGATAAACTTCCTCCAAGATCTCTTTCTGATATGCCGCTCTATTCGCCGAAATTCTACTATAATTCTTTAATAAGCTATTAAGTTTACAGTCATGGGGCATATGCGGAATTTATTTCAGGTCTGTCCTGTGCTTGTAGGCATTCATCGTACCACCAAGTTCCATTGTTTTGTTTCCGTTTTTAGCTCTTTGAAAAAGGAATGGAATAATTAGCAGCATCAACAATTATTTGGATAACTTGTGATTATCAATATCATTATATAACATCAGAGATAAAATTTGTTAATGAAGCAAATTTGATCAAGTCTGTGTCAGTGAACATATACTTGCGTAGTATATAGGATTATGTAGGGTACCAGATTCTATTGTCGGTAAGAATTAATACGAGATAGATGATCACTGTTATGTAGGTTATCTTTCTACTGTTAAAGCAAATACAGCAAAATGGATAGCGAACAAATAAGAAGATCTAATATATAAAATGTTTTTGTAAGCTGATGAAAATAGGTCGGTTGATTGGAATGAAAAAAGCAAATGTTGTGATCTGTAAGATGCTGTTCTATTTACAAACCACGGAAATTGGAATTAGGATTCTCCACTGAGGACTACACCTGTTGAGGTCAAATGTTTAATTTTTATGTTATTTCCATTTTTGAGATGAGTTTCCGGTTACAGATTTGTAATTATATATAATACCTTTGAGATAGAATTTTTATTCTTATTGCTGCGACAATGCCACAAAACCAAGGAAACCATTGATTTAAAAAAAAAAGGGGGGGGGATAAGCAGCAGGAAAAAAATACTTAACGAAGACTTTGAAAGAGGTGGAGGGTTTTCTAAATCATTCGTACATATGTCAGAGATAACATCTTCACCAGAAGGGTAAACCATTAATGGTGGATCACTGTCACTCTTTCAAGAAATCCTCATTTCTCAAAGATTATTGTGTAAGTGAGGATAGATTTTCATTTATTTTGTCTGCAAAAATACTGGCTCGTTTAGTAGCTTTTGACTCTGGCGTGTTTACATTTATATGGTATTTCACTAATTTCGCATTATCTGACTGTTTAAAATTAACTTTTTCTATAACCGTAAAATTGGAAGATTGTGTTTTCTCTAACATATGTGAAGAAGATACACAGAGTTTGCTATGAGGTTTAGCAGGTGCAAAAGACTTGCATGTATAACAGGAAGGACAATGAATTTTAGTTATGTTATTGTCCGATTGTGTAGTTTAGGAAGAACAAGTTTTGATAGCTTAAGCATAAGTAACAGAATTTTGTGAATTCTAGTTTGGAATTAATTTTTTAGTTTCATTATAGAAGATATTTTTCTTACTCGTATTTCTTGATTTTTTTCTTTTCTATTTTGAATTGTGGACAGAGCTTTGAATCAGCAGTATGTGCCCGAGCACAATTTCTACATTTTGGGCTAGTATTGCATTCATTAAAAGAATGATGGATTGTTGAGCACTTGAAACATGTAAGTTTACCACGATAGACGGTTTTCGAGTGGTCAAATCTCTAGCAAAACAGCGGAGAGGGTTTGGAATATAGGGCTTTACGGAAAAAGAAATGTATCGTAATTTGAAGTGTTGTGGTGTTATAGGTAAGAATCATGTGCTTAGAATTATTCATGTCTTTTGACCTTTATCAGTCGGACAGCTATGGCATTTGGTGAAGAAAGACCTTTCAGGATTTCTGTCTCAGAGGAACCTGGCAATTCCTTTTCCAAGATAACATTTCGACAGAATTTAAGACCTCTATGAACTATTACACTCAGCGGATGATCTATAGATTTCTATGCTCACATAGAAAGACATATTTGAATAGAAATTTGAATAGATGATGAAGTTTCAATAAGCCATCAGATATTAATCTTTCTACAGTATTAGGACAAAAACAATTAAGAATTTTTTTCAACAACAAATGGTGAAAGTTTTGATAACTGATTAACTAACAGTCAGAAGATTAAAAATCGGACATATTGAGAAAGTGAATGAATATTAGCAATCGGATCCGAATGTGTATTTAAAAAAAAACTACCCTAGAAGGGCAAGGTATCGTCCTCGACGGCACCACCCACCACCGACCCTAACAAGGGAAGGCAATTACCTACATTGCGATTCCCAAGGATCTACATTCACCTCAGTTCTAGTCGAGACTTACATGCCAAGGGCCACTTCCAAGAGCGTTGAACACCTTTAATCCACTTGAACAGACCAGCTTGGCCGATTGAAACACCTTTGATACCGGCCGATTGATACACCGAGATCCAAAATAGACCGAACATCTAAACAGTCACCGAACACGGTCATCATGTGGGAGTATTTGCTCTCCATGAGAAGCAGGAAACAAACAGAGCGATAACAGCTTCTCAGGGATAGCTCCTTAGAGGGAAGGCAAGACAAAAACCAAAATCAGAGGGAGAGGAAGATAATTGAAAAAATGCCAGACATTGGAGTATCTCGGGGTAGTGAAACAAGTCACATCAAAAGAAAGTGCGCCCCTGTGAAACATTTTATAGAATAATATAAATATTATTTGGAAAAAAATAGTGAATTTTTATTATCAAAATCTGCTCTTTCAGTAATTAATCAAAACAGAAAGATTAAATGCTTATCTAGAAAATGCATGAAAATTATTTCATGGCCGATTTTAAAGTTTTGAACTGATCGCAGATGTTAACAGTATCTGATGCAACAAACTTTCACACCCCATCCACAGGAGAGGTTTTGACTTCTATGCATATAGCAGATCTTCACAGGAGTGAACCTCCGAAGCAGAAATACTAAAACTAGAATTAAATTATAGTGGTGTAACGGATTAAGTGGTGGCTGAGGCATAATTTGATTTTCTTCGGCACTAGTCACCATAAATTGCTTTGCAAATACTTAGGACATGTAATTGTGTTTTTGCCATTTCATCATATTCATTTTTAAAAAGTGAATAAAATTCATTAATCAAAAATATATATATATCACTGAATTTGTGTCTCTTCTATAGGTAAGATATTAATTTCAACACTAAAATTAATATTTCTTTTAACCTTTTGCTTACGGGCGGTACAACTGCTGTACAAGTGACGAGTTAAGATTTCCTTCTCCCGAGTCAACTTTCCAGCAATACTCTACTTGTCCCATAAAATGCCGGTGGAGATTTCCACCGGCAGAAATTTAAAGTTAGTGTTGGCGCTAATGCAGCATAATTGGTTTTTTTTTTTCAAAACAATCTTACGATGTATGAAATGAGTAATCCTAATTTTATTCACGAATTATCTTAGACGGAATCGAATTGCTTTTTTTAAAACTCATTCCATAATTTTATGACAACACTTTTCCCATCCTAATATTAATCTTTAATAGTGAATGCTTAACTATATCGAAAATGCTGGTTCAATCATTATAATGATGGTTTTAGTAAAAAAACTGAAAGCTTTTCAGAAACAAAGCAATTTAATATGGTCACAACTATTATATTATGTTGAAAAGGAATAATTTATAGACAAAACACCCTAATTAATATCCTAAAAATTCTAAAAAAACTATATCCAATTTTACTTTAGTGAATAGTTTTTTTTTTTTTTTTTTGCATTTTAGAAAATGCTGTTTTTAAATTCAATTGCCGACTATGCTAAATTCTAAATGTATTTTCAAAAAAAAAAAAAAAAAAAAAAAAAACCGATGAATTTTTAAATAAATGTAATTTTCATCAAAAAAAATTTCATCGTGCATACGAAGTATTAAAAACATAATGAGAAAGCTATTTATTTATATGACAAAAGTTGCGAACTACAACATTAAATAAAAATTAAAATCAATTTTGTACACAGTATCTTAATATTGAAATATTCAACTATGCTTTTAGTCTGTGGAATAAAAAAAATAGTGTAATCTATGATATATACAAGGAAAGAAGCGAGTATTTTTAAATAGAAAATACAAACAATTAGTCTTAAAATATTGTAAATAAATCGTACCTCGTTTACAAAAAAATTATTTGTTAGAAACATAAAAATAAGATGAAGTTCACACTGCAAAGTTGAAGTATTAAAAGAAATAAAATTTATAGTTTCAGCAATAATTTTGACATTTTATAAATATCAATTATATTCCACATTACAAAATAATCGCAGTGGAAGTTTCTGTTTGTATTATCTTTATAAATACATGTTTATAAAATTGGTGATACTTGTTAAATTAGTAAAATAACTAAAAAGCAGAAAATTTCATTTAATTAATTCAATATCGTGATATTTAATACGATTTTGTGTCCCCTGCAAAAATAATGAATTATTAATTCAGGGAGAAAATGAAACCATTGTGAAACAAAGGAACAAACCTGTGATACAAAGCCATATCTAAGACCCTGACAAAGACAAAACCGCAAAAGAGGAACCTGTTTACTAAGGTGGGGAGAGATAACCCATTAACGTTACGGGTGGTCGAAATCGAAAGGGTCATTTTCAAACGCAGTTAAAAGAAAGGAAAGGCATTTTTGAGTTTTTCTCATTGAGGTCCATTAGTTAGAGGAATATTTCAAAGTTTGGTTCTTGCAACCTAAAAGTTAAATAATAAAGCATATTTAATACCATTTCTTTTATTCCTACAATAAAATTTTCCACTTTGATACTTTCAGCGTCACTCAGGTTCAGAGACAACTCTCAATGCTCTTAAATATTTCTTTGTGGAAAAAAATCAAACTTCTTCCAGAAAGTTTCATTGTAAATATTTTGTCATTCACGAAGCAGCACTTGATTTTAAAATATAGATTGTAACTTTACAGATGCTTTTGAATGCCATAAAAATACTATTAAAGACGTAAAGAGAATATCTAAATCTTACACATCTAAATGTGGAAATGGCTCTTGAACAGAAAATGTCAAATATCTCCCTACATAATCATGATATATGTATCAAAATTTGTACTTTGGATAATTTTTCCACGAGAAATCTACTCATGACATCAAAAATTGTCATAGGAAATTTCAAAGTGTGTACAGTTATAAATATATTGACAATACCCTGCAAACATTTTGGCCATACCATCTTTTAGTACACGTTATTAGCTTTAAAATAACATTTTTAGTTTTCATACACGATGATTGATAGCAGAACACTGCTGTGTGGCTCATTTTTTTTCTTCTGCGAATTTACATCTGTAATTAATGTATTTGACGCGAAAGCTACATGGCAATAAATGGAAGATTAATCATTTCATACGTGATAATGCAAACGTAGCCTATAGATTACTCACAAAAATGGAAACAAAAATAATTTTTCAAAAAGTTGAACAAAATATAATGATCAATATAAAAATGAGTGCATTCTGCGAGTACAAATAATACGACTATATTAATAAAACTCAGATAATCTTAACATTTCCACTGAATAATTTTAAAATATTTTTCCCTTTTTGTTTTGAACTAACTGAGGGGGAAAAAAACTTTATTAGGCGATTTCAAACAAATACTTTCGATCATCTAAAAATCAAATCGCATCGTTACTTAGATTATTATAATTTTAAATGAAAAGTTTTCTATCTATAAACTATTCGCAAGTTAAAAAGAAAGTATGTATGCATGAATGCGATATATATAAATGAAAATGCAATGCTTTTTACAGATATCAAATTCTACCAAAACTAAATCAAATAAATAATATCATAAAATTCCCCAATGTTAATTGCATTAAGTGGAGTTACCATTAGGTTTTTTTACAATAAATAAACAAAATCGTAAAGCCTTATTATGCAACTTACCGCAATTGCTCTCTTTATCGCCAAAGTTGTACCGAAAAATATCTTGCATCCAAAAGGCTTCACAGACACAATGTTTTGTATAAGGGTCACAAATACCATGTCCAGAGCATTTATTCTGACAAACTTAAATAGAAATGGAAAAAAAAAAAAAAAAAAAAAAGATTAATTTGCTTGATTTTGTATGACACGAAAACGTATTAATTATAAAGAAGAAAATAATAATAACAATACATTCTAAAATTAGGACAGGGAAGATCTCTACGGATTAATAAAAGGTCCTACCAACTGTATCAACAGAAAGAACTTGCACATCTAACAACGAACTGTCAGTGCGAAGTTTTTTCTTCAGGCGAGAAAGAACATCTACACCAGGTATAAGACCTCCATTTAGACTTGATGTTCTTTCAACAGTAAATACTAAAACTACCCTAAAAACAAAATAAAACAAAAAAAGTATTAAAATAACGAGTAAACAAATAATAATGTTTTACAACCTTTTAACTCATTAAAGTTTAAGAAATAAATTTCATTTTTATTCGTTCACTTTTTCAATGAAAAAGCTGAACATTTAAAACCATAAGATGACATTAGAGCAATGTCATCCGACTACTGCAGGTGTGTGTAGAAAATTAACTTTTTCTACGATTCATAGATTTTAAATCATACAACTTTATAACTTAACATTAGGTGCCTCAAAATTCATGAAATAATTTTACGCCATTTGTGCGGCAAAATATTCAAAACAACAAAAACAAAAAGACCATGTAATAGCTGCCAGTTCAGGTTTACTGAAAATGGAATGATACACGAAGGAATAACCCGGTTTCTTAGTTGAGCAATATTTTAAAAATAATGGTTTAGCAGTTCGCAGTTTTCGTATAAAATATAATCGGAGCCACATGCCATACAGAACAATTAAACAATTACTGCACGAGTTATTTCCTGGTCGTGTAATTTCCGTTTTGGCGATCAGAATTGGTAGCCAGAACATACGATTTAACGACGTTTGACTCATTTTTTTTTAGTTTTCTTAAGACTACGGTTTATGTCAACAGGTCCACGACCACCCATGCCTTAAAAGAAGAGTAAACGACATATTAACAAAATTCACGGATATTTATGCAAAAAGGCCAATCAGGAAAGAAAACAAAGAAGTTCCAACGGCGTTAAATCGCATGTTCTGGACATCAAATTCTGATAATAAAAACGGGAAATTACATGACCAGGAAATGACTCATACAGAAATATCTCGGATTGTATGGTTTGTGACACCCGCCCATATTTTTTATGAAAATTGCGAACTGGAGCTGCCAAATCATTTTTTTAAATATTGCTCAACAATGAAAACACGTTATTCTCTCTGTGGCGTTTCATTTTTAATAACCTTAAACGGTAAGCTGTTACGCATTTTTATTCGTTGGCAACATTTTATCACACTAATGGTTCAAAATTCAAATCTTACGTGAATTTAGTTACACTTACAACATAGCATTTGAAAAAACATAAATCTAATAATGTTCACAGTAATTTCATGCTTTTTTGGGTAACATTTTATTTGTTATTTTGTTCCCACTGTTTGCCTTGCACTAAATATTTTTAGCGACTTCAAGTAAATTAAACTTATCGCTTAATCTACTTGGAGTTGTAGTATGAATTTAATTGAATTTTGTTGTAGTTGTAATTTTAATAATGCAATTAACGGCATTTTTATAGTTTACGGCATAAATTTTGCAATTTTGAATTGTTTCAAATAAAAAGGCAAATTTGCATCAGACCAGATTCTCCATGTTCCCATACATTACAAATGTGGATATTTGATTTCTAACAGATTTAATGCGCACCAAGCTCACATATATGAATTATCTAAGGTGAAATCATGCCTTAAATTCTTGTTTCTTTAATCTAAAAGTAAGAAAATATCATAAGCCATTATGGCTTTTGAAAATTAACTTAAGATCTTGTCAAAACTTTTGATATGATATTCCAAAAGAATCTTGTTTTGTATTATTTTAAAAATTCAGTACAATTAGAGATTTCCAGTTGTTCCTAACACTGATTTAAAAAAGAAAAAGTGAAATAAATACTTGCCTTCTCGTATGGCGATCAGAATCTAACTTCATTAAATTTACTTTAACTGGCTCAGCCTCATGTAAAAGAATTTCTAGCTGTCTTAGCAGAGTATCCTAATGAACATAAAAGTATAATAAATTAAGCATAAACGTACGACAGCCTATTACCAGAGAAAATAACAATTTTAAACAAATCTAGATTGAACAGAATTAATCATGCTTAAGTAATTTACCTCTTGCTCTTGAGTGAAGCTTTTTATATCTGCATTAACCACAATTTCAATTTGATCAATAATATCTTTGGGTGGCTTCACAATCAAAGAAGCAGTGTCAGAAGAAGATGCACCTTGCAGATCAAACACAGTAAGGCGGAACAAATAACGTCCTGACACAAGACCAGTAAGTTTCAATACAGAAGTCTCATCTGAATTTTCAATAATAGACTACAAAAGAAATATTGAAATATAGAAGTATTTTAGTAAGAAAATATAAGTACATTTTAGAAAATTAACACAGGAGTATCTTAAAAGTTTCAAAAGCATTTTTAATATAGTGTTTTCTTTTCCCTTTTTTTATTATTGTTTTCATTTCCGGCAATTAAAAATTATATACAGGGAAATTATAACTTAAACGAAATTTTATCAACTTGAAATAAATTTTATCACTTCTGAGAATTACAAACTATCAAAGAATATTTGCTAATGTGTATTATAAATACTGTATTCAAAACATCCTCTGTAATAAAATCAAATTCTTAATAAAATCAATGAGAAAAAAGGCCACAGTACAGTGGTTCTGGAATCTGAACCAATGTTTTGAACTTGCTGATCATCAACCATTCTGCCAGTTTCCATTACCAGCGATTCTGATACATTTGTATCTTCTATTGGCAATGATGTTGGATTCCAGCAGAAAATATTTAATGTGAAGATTAATGAGGAACGACGGCTTCTTTCTCGCCTACTAGTAGCAGCATTATTTGTTATTATGCTTTAATTTAAATTTTTGATTGTTGCAAATAAATGTCTTAATTATTATTGTCCAATGGTGCCATCTGATTTGGAAATATGTCCCTCTCCCAGCCACAACAAAAAGGTTCATTTCAGAATAACTTCCAATTCACTTCAACAATTTTCAATCACACGTTAAAATAACACGAATTAAATAAAACGATTCATTTATGTAGTAATTTAACCCCACGATAGGGTACTCTATACTCTTTTGAGGATGGCAAGTAGCCAGAATGAAAAGGAGTTTGTTACGAGACGGCAACCGAGAAGTGATGGACAGGAGTTCGAGAGATTATCCATTGAAAACTTGCAAAAGGAATTCTTGAGCAGAAGAGTTTCTTTTCAAATGCCAAATGCACTACGGTGTATGCGAAAATGATCCTTCTAGATGGATAGGGATCTTCATAATCAAAGGATCTTCATAGTCATCTTGTTAATCCAGAAATAAACAATTAAATTATTAATGAGGATTATCTGATTATTTAAAGCCCATCACACCCACAAACATGGGGGCTCGAAGCCAGGGAAGATTACATTCTAAAGGTATTGTTATAATAATTCAGCTTGTATTATTTCTAAAAATTAGTATTTAAAATAATTTAAAGAATTGTGATATAAAAGCAATTGCCGAAGATCCCAGAAAAACTGTCCTAGAAAATGCTAAAGAGAAATTAATTTAAAATTCTCGTGTGTCCAAAACGAATCACGAGCTTGTCTATTGCGTCGTCAAACCGGTCATTGAAAACTGGACGACTAAGGCGGTAAATGAGCAATCTTAGAGATTGAAAAATTGAAATTGTCCCAACTCGAGAATGAGTTAGAAAATTAAAAATAAATAAATCACTGCCCGTTGAGCGAACAAATATTTCTTCTAGTGTTGAAAATTTAATAAAAACTACAAAAACAAACAATTTCTGCTCCTGAGAAAATCGAGGCATTGCATCTGCTTTTTAACTTCCTTTCTTAGAAAAAAAAAAAAAAGCATTCACTACTAAAGTTCCTAAAAATTTACAAGCCGAGATACTAATTAACTTGCAAGGAGTTACAGTCAATAATGTTTTAACGCAACTGAGGAAGAATTGCCGGATTAAGATAAAAATAAAAGTTATTTTTAGTTGAATTTCAACCGACACCTCGAGAATGTTTTAGCAATTTCAAAAATGCTGAACATTTACCAAATGAATTGTCCGTGCATCTTGCATCGCGATTAACTGCAACATTTGAATACTATTGTTAGGTTAGAGAAACAAAATTTTTTTTTTTAATTATGTGATCTGCAAGTTGTTGCAGCATCGTTAGCATATTAGAAGGAGGACGTTTGGTCCACAATATCAGATTTAACATGCACCAGGCCCATACACATACACCTTTTACTGAAATTGGTTTTCTAACTTAGAATCTTCCAGGCTCACAACCGAGTCCTTATCATTGCCACAGAGGCTTAATAATGAACAGTGAAAATATCTAAATTCACTTAATAATAATAAAACAGTTAAAATGAGCCTCAAAAAATTGATGCAAACAAAGTTAAAATTTGTCTCCATTATATTTATAAGAACAAATTATAAGTAAATTCTTACTCCAGCTGCAAGTGATGCAGGATCTCTTGTCCATTGGTACTTCACAATACCTACATCGTCAGATGATAAACTTCCATTCATTACAATCACGTCACAAGGTAAGAATATTGTTTTATCACCACCAGCATTAGCTCTAGGAGCCAAATTTTCAGCTACAAATATATACAATAATAGTAGTAATAGTAATAATAACAACACAGAGTAATAAACTAGAGCTGTAAGGAAATAAAAGGTTTTAATTTTATCCATTTAATGCATGAAGTATAGAAAAACTTTGATTTCAATATATTGCAATAAAAGATAATTAATAAGATTAATAACAGTTCAATCAATAAAAATTTTGTAAGGGAAAAAATTAGCATGAAGGTAATTTTTAACCCACTGATAGACCACTACTAGAGAGACAATTTTACAAAAATACTCAATAATCTCCTCCGGTGCCCCTCCACTTCCAGTTTTCCCCAAAGGTTCAAAATACCACTATTCATTATATATGTAACAAAAAATCTGATTTTTTTTTCTTTTCTCGTTTACCTTGATATTAAAAAATCTACAAGAACAGTTTTCTTCATATTTCCGTTAAATAATATAGTTTCTTAAATATAAATTAAGAATATACGTAGCATTCTTTACTTTTGATGTTCCAGCTATATTTTTTACTAGCCGCCTTTGGCGACCAGGCGGTTCGCCAGTATTACCGCTCGCTACAATTTTCAATTAAATATTTTAAGTAACTGGTCTCTTAATAGATTCTCAAACAAAACATTTTTAATCTTCCAATTTTGATAGTCATACCAAACTTATACTGTTTAGATCGTTTCGTTCAATTTACTATATATATTTTGCTAATTTGTTGTCATTTCCGGCAAAACTTCAACTTTAATTTAAAGTGGAGATGATGAAATTGCAATTAATATAAAGATATTTATTTAATAAAACCAAGCGTTTTATTTTATCATCTTTGTTGTTATTTATTTATTTATTATTATTATTATTATTGAATATGAGTATTGCAAACAGAATAGCTCGGTATTTAAGTCTTATGTGAACTACAAAATATTTTTCATAATTTTATGTAATATCTCAAAGAATAATTCAACAAAAATTTCTCAAATTCAGCATAAAATTCAGTTTTAGTTTTGCTTTCAAAAGGATTGAAATGAAATCAATAATAATATTTTGTTCCGGCCTATAAATATATTCCAAAAATTATGAAGTTTAAATTTAATGCAGTAAGGTAACATATTCTGAGAAATATTCTGGACACACCAAATTTTAAATAAACGAATGAATGTTTCTATTTTCCACGATCAACTAAGACTTATTTAAGAAGTTTTGAATGTTAAAAATTTAGAAAAACTCAACATTTTCATAATCTTAGGCCAATTAATCTTGAGAAACCTGCGCGCTGATTGGCATATTTTCTTTGAAACGATCGATGGAAAATCTAAAATTATCCTTTTTTTTTATTGAATAGTGATATTCCAATTTTCATAAATCAGTCAGTTTAAGTGATTGATTAGGTTGATTGGAAATTAACTCCTTTTATTTAAAATATTAGTGTTTCAAGAACATTTTGTTAATCGTGATTTCCACAGCAGAAGCTTTATGTAGAATCAAAAATTCGTTACTGATTAAAACATTTATTGAATCAAGTTACATAAATATATAATCATTTTCCATTTAGACCATTTTAGCAGATCTGTGTCTTACTAAAGGTTTACAAGTTAGCTATGTGGCCCTGATTTGAATGGATATCCTGTTCATAAAAAACAAAACATGCCTTAAAATAAAACTGATTTATTGGATTAATAATATAGAGAGTGTAAAAGATCATAAAATAATTTTTATTGAATTTATTTTTTAGAAAAAATAATATTTCTTATTTGTTTCATTTCCTACAGACACGTGGCGAAAATTATATTTTTGCAGATTTCATTTCCAAAAAGATTTAATTTATTTTTAATTGGAGCTTTAATCAATGTGATGGCAACACTTTGTAAAAAGCTAATTTTTTCCCATGAATGCGAAACGTGGTCGAGCAGCTTAAATTTTATTTTTATTTTGTACGAAAAAAATTGATGAAAAATATAGTTAAAATATTTATTTAAAAATGCATTAAAAATATAAATTTAATTTTAAGGTTAAAACATTGGTATCATTTAAAAGATAAATTTTTGATCTTTAACTTGATGTAAAAATCTTTTTTGTGCGGTAATATTTTCGGAAGTTATAGCAGAAACACGCCAAAATTTCGCTTAATTTTTAAATAAATAAAATTCTAATTAAAAATTCGAAAAAATAACCCCCAGGTGCACATTCCCGGCCTCCAAGGTTTACATGTGCCAAATTTGGTAGCTGTAGATTGAATGGTCTGGCCTGTAGAGCGCCAACACACACACACACACACACACGCATTGAGCTTTATTATAAGTATAGATATATGAAAAGTAAGCATCATCCTTATAAAAATTACATGTTACACTTTAAATCAACTGCTATACATTTTAATTTATTTATGTGCGATACTATAGGTGGGGGAAGAATAGAACGCAAGAAACGTCTTCATGCGATGCAGCTGCGCAACAAATATACTCAACAACGCGAGCAGTGAGATTTACTTTACTAAGAATTGAATAATTGATTTTAAAATTTTGAATGATCCCCTACAAGATATAAATTAGAGGAAGGGAGTTCTGGTTATAACATTAACAACTTTAAACTAAGTTTATTGAGAATATAATCTATAATTATATAAGGCTCAATGTGTGTGTGTGTGTTGGCGCTCTACAGGCCAGACCGTTTGACCTACAGATACCAAGGTCGGGAATGTGCACCTGGGTTTTTTTTTTAAATTTTTAATTAGAATTTTAATTATTAATTAAAAACTAACTTTCCCGCCAAAGATTCTTTTTCATTTTCCCCACTGCCAAATGAGTAAGGCTTCAGTTTTTTTTCCCAACAGTAATGAGGCTAGGGTTAACATTTTTCGGCCGATTATTTCAAACGATTATGTTTATTTTCTTAATGTTTGATGCATTTAAAATTAAACATTGCTAATTAATCGATCTTTCAGATTCATTCTGAAATTTTCACTTTTGAACTAAAATAAAACAAAATAAAGGAAATTAAAAATTTCTAATCTGCATAGCGTTACCCCAACTGGCGTAGAATATTTCACGCATTTGCGTTACCATAACTGGCGATGAAAATTCACGCATGCGCATTGTGTTCTGATTGTTGAGAAAGGATGCGGATTTGATTTAAATTATTTTTAGGTTAGTTGTATGCTTTTGTAATTAAATTGTATTTATGTTAGTTATATATTTTTTTGTATATGCTTATAGTTTTAAGTAAATCATTTTTTAAGCAGTTTTTTTAACCTGTAATCAACCGATTATTTTAAACGATTCGTTTTATTTTCTTAGTGTTTGATGCACTTAAAATTAAACATTGTTAATTAATCGATCTGGTCATGATGAATCTGAGAAAATGTTATTGACAAATTCTTGAAATATTACATAAATTAAGAAAGATATTCTTTAGTGCCCATAAAGTTGAAAAGCTGAGTGACTCTGTTTTCAGTAATCATATTATAAAAAAAATGTTTTGTTTCAGTAAAAAATATTATTATATTAATTGCAGATTAATCCTTTCCACTTTAATTTAAGGAATAAATTCTACGGGAGCTAACAGAAATTTAGAGAGATACATATTACGGTATGACTGAAGGCCTTTCTAATATTATGAGTGAATTATATGACTATCAAAATTTGAAGTTTTAAAATATTTTGATGAAGAAGCTATTAAAGTAGGAATTGCATAAAATATTTAATTATTAAAATTTTAACGAACATTAAGATTGGCGAACCGGCTGGTCGCCAAAGGCGGCTAGTATAAAATAAAAGTTTTATAAGATTTCTAAAGCTTATGCAAGGTTTTGGTTTGGAAGGTTTCCACAACAGTCTTCACAAATGCTATTCCATTATCCACCACCTATGGCCCTGCCATAGCTCGGACTGGCGAAACTGGCACGGTTCAAATTATTATCACACAATGATAAATTTTTCACAACTTCACGGTAACTCACCCAGCTTTAACATATTATTACTTATCCTCTTTAGAGTACGTTTCCACTCAGTAGTTACGGTGCATTCAGCTGACAGCAGAACGCGGTTTCATCGTGTTCACAGGGGGCGTTTGGATATTCAGCTCTAGCAGGCGGCGTTACATATTCGGCTGAAGAGTCTTACTTCTCTGATGTGATAGATGTCGCAGCAAAAATACAGACGAATCAGTAATAGTTTGCACTATTTAACATTAAAAATGACTTAAGTGTTAACAAAACTCCATTAATTCCAAATATAACAGATGAATTTACGAAACGTTTTTATTCATAACCCGTTAGAGCTGAGGCGACTTTCCGCATAGGCGGAAATGGTAGGCTCGTGAATAGAGACGTAGGAGGCCAACAATCTATGTGGCAATGCAAATTTTTTATATTGTAGATTTGTTCACCAATTTTTTTCACTTACTTTTAAAAAAAGAAAGAAAGAAAGGAACTGAATGAAAATGAAAAGAGTCAAACGAAACGAAGGGGAAATTCAGCATAAATAGAAACGTCAAGGAAAAAAAAAAAAAAAAAAAAACCCGGATTAACAATAATATCAGAAGCAAGTTTTTTTTAAAGGTACAAGGGCATTTTTATTTATTTAATTATTTTGATTCACAAAAAAAAATTTCTCGAATGCATTCTAATAAAAGTGAACTTTTTTTAAAAATTTCAAAATATTTTTTTAGGATTTATTTATTTCAAATTTGTTTGTAGATCAGCGAGATGCAATTTGTTTTAATTTGTTAACTGACACAGCATTCCCGGTAGCATTTCTCGGCTATCATAAGATAATGAAGGGGGGGAGGGATATTCTTTTACAAGAAATGTAAATACCACTTCTTCCACGGGGAAAAGGATGTGACACGGACCCCCATGACCTTGTGCCAATAGGATGACATTGCTTTGTAGATATTTTTGTATATTTTCATTTCCTGACTGTACACACTTCCACCAGTTTTTGATTCTCACACGACATTGACAATTTTTATTGTTGTTGATTTTTTGAAGATATCGAACTTCTGAGCGTATTTTGAAAAGTAGACACAAACAAATGCAGTTTTTAAAAAATTAAAAATAAAAATGCATTTTTTTAGTTATTATAATTTTTTATTAATTTCCATTTCTGAATGATTTAAAGAAAATTCTCTGATAATACATTTTCTGTATATATTAATTTAAAAAAAAAGAGTCAACATAATTTATAACAAAAATTATCAATAATAATTAAAAAAAATGAAACGATTTTAATATGATGCGTGCTATCTACTTATTTTTTTTAATAAATTTAATATTTTTAAATAAAGGAAAATATTTATGAATTCTTTTTTTAAAAAAATGCCATAATAAACAAAAAATATATAATTATTTGATTTCTCCCAGCAAGAAATTTCTGAAAACACAGAAACAAGAATTCTTCAGAATATTATTCTTAGGACTTATTTCATGGATACTTAAGGTTATTTCCAATATATATAAAAACCATTCAAAAATACATTCAATGCATTAGCTTTCATCAAAATATATATTACGAAAAATTTATTATTTTGGTACAAAAATTGTATGGATAGTATTTATTTTTCAACAAAAGAATTATTATAAGCTAAATGGGGGAATTTTTATTAAAATGAATCCAATCATGCAAACACTAACATTTATTAAAGGCAAATTATTTACACTTAAAAGCTGTTCGTTTTAACCTTTTCTCTTCTTTGCCTTGGTATTTTATTTATTTAGATAAAATAAGTGGTTTTTTTTTTCTTTTTTTTTTTGCTTTTCTTCGTTTTTTTTAACTAAATTATAAAGTTTTCCATTTTTTTCTTTTTCTACAAATGGTAGTTAGATTAAAAAAGAAACATGGCAAGTAGTTGGGTTCACATTTAAACTAAGAAATATCCTCACTCTAGAAATTTGAAGTGTCAATCTCTTTAAATATACATATACATTTGAAAGAACCAATGTTTCAGGACTTCTTAGAAGACATGTATGTTATATATAAGTACATATTATGTATAGCATGCTAATAATTACAATATTTAAATCAGAAATTGTTCCGAGAAATGTAAGAACTATCATAATCTTATGATTTAACACAACCAATTGATCCCTTAAAAGGCAGGGGGGAGAAAAAAAAAAGTGTAAACTTTTTCCCCTGTTATTGTTTAAAATATGTTGTTTTATTTTTTAAATTATCAGCTACAAATATTTTGAAAATATGCCGAATGTTTCATAAAAATAGCATCTTTAAAAAGAAAAGTTGAATATTTTTCAAAAACTACATATATTTTTTAATCATTCCTTGTCAAAAGATAATGCTTTATTGGTCGTTTTAATGCTACAAAAATATATAGCTCTGAATTTTCTTGTTATTTGCTCCATTTTTTATTATCATTTCAAAGACCTCATTTTAATACTACCTAAAATATATTTTCATGCTTCCGCTTCAAAAATTAATTTTTTGTCATTATTCAGCAATATAATTTTTATTATCACTATCCAACCGGCTTTCCTTCATAATTTTATATTGTTTTTTTTTAAATCAAATAATATTCTCATTAACTCATTATTTCATTATTAATATCATTTTTAAATATCAATTCAGACATGAGTACATCCTTCTTTAAAAATAAAAATATTAGTTTCATGTTAAAACTTTCAAGGAGTTTCTTTGGATGTACAAACATCATCAAATTATTCAAGAATTAATATATGTGATATCAAAGTTCTATGAAGTATTTGAGTTCAATTACAATATAATAGTTTATTTTAAAATGCTTAAACCTTTTTTAAATTTTTCACATGTTTAAAACAAATTTATAAAACAGGGGACGAAGTAAAAGATATTGGAAAAATAAATTAATAATTCGGAATCTCAACAAGTATGGATTATATTTATCCGAGATTATTCATGCTTTTCTTTCTTACAATCAATATACATAAAAAAAAATGGACGCTCATTTTGTCTATTTAAATCTTACCTAATTTCACAGCCTTCGATGAACTCGAATAAAATTTGGCACATATGTCCTTAGCTCCTCAACGAATTAATTGAGCTATTAAATTGTTACATCCCCACCAAAGAGGTGAAATGGAGATAGAATGATTTCACGTTCGCCATAACTTCAAAATATATTCTACAAAAATTATAATTACATAATCTTAAAATTTAAAAAAATTAAATCTCAGTCATATAAATTTTATTTCAGTACGACTATTTCTCTAATTTTAATATATCATTCAAATCTAATTTAAACACAATTCATAACAATTCCCCCTCTTTTTTTTTCCTTCATTTAAATATTAAGTTTACAAATATGTGCCAAACGGCGAGATAACAGTATCGTTTATCCGAAATTTTTAATATCAATTATTTACTCGTAATTAGAGATGAGGGTTTTAAAACATTTTGAATATCAGAATTAGAAAACTTTTTTATTACATATATAACAAATAAATGCAGGTACAGTGGATACTGTATAATAATTCTGAATAAAATTTAATTGTTTATTTTTTTAAATAGATGGGCTTCCTGTTTATTATCAAATATTCTGATAATTTCTTTGCGAAAGAATATTAAATTTGATGCAGCTGTCAAAGGAAGATTATTTACGGGCAAATTAAATTATCCATACACGATTACAAACAACGTAAAATGCATGCGATCTGACATCGTCACTGTATTTATGAGCAAGAGAACCGTTAAAAAAAATACCTTCTAAGCGCATGCCTAAAATATGGCAATTAGTATTAATATAGCATAGTTTAATTCAACATAGCAATGCAAGGTACCAAGATATTAAATAAATTACTCTGGTCGATAGCAATCAGCCCCATCTGTTAATAGTAACTGACCTATGAAATTTCTGAATGGCTGTGTTCAGAACAAACTCAAATTCACAATAATTCAGTTTAAAATAATTTTCAAATAAATAAATAAAATGCCCAGCTAAGTATTTTATTAACCAGGAGTGAATTTTACGCTCGTTATCTACGTAAACATGCACGCAATTTATAACAAATTGTCAAAAAAAAGCGTGCGGTTCCAAATAAAGGTGCTATGTACGGTGCACAATAAACGAACAAAATGGAATACATAAACAATATTAACAATAAAAAACAAGTATTACGAGAAATAAAATAAAATAAAAAAAAAACAACGGGAAGAGCTGGAAACTGCATAACGTTTCATGTGCGAAGCATCATAACTGATCAGTTATGATCTGCTGTTGAACACACTGTACATCACTTTGAATTTTGCAGATGAATAACAGTTGTTACATGGAGCACATTTTCTTAGATCGTCTTGGACAGGATTAATAACTGCTCCTCTTACACAATTTCGTCCTAATTTGTTCTTGTTTCTCAAAATTTAACTTTTTTTTTTTTCAAACAGCGTACTGTTATTTTTTCCTTACTTCATGTGGTTCGATGACAAGGTGATCAAAAACTAGTCAATAACTGTTAATATTGTTTCTGTACTCGGATTTGGTAGTTTATTTTGTTAAATTTAATGCTTTTCCTGAAAAGGCACCCTCTGGTGGACATTTCGGAACTAAAATCTTTTTTTTCAAGAGAGAATATTAGCAATTTCATTTGAGTCAACATAAAAATAAGGAAAAATTAAACTCGTATAATTGATGTGCAATTTTTTAAGACAGTGCAAAATGATCCATGATAAAAATAATTTTTTAGTTAAAAAAAGCAGATGGAAAATTTAGGAAATTTGAATGATTAAGAAAATGAAAAATAATGTAGTTGATAATTTTAATATGACCATAATGCGATGCAATGGTATATTTGAATGTGCAGTATTTTCGGTGGATTATTCTGTAACAAAGCCGAAAGGAGTAGATTTCATTTAGTTTTCAAAATAATTGCAATGTTAGCACTGTTTTACATCGTCTTTTTTATTTTAATACGGAAAATTTGCCTCCTTTTCATTTGAATAGTATTACTATTAATAACCAACTGTTTTGCAAGTTCGGTAAATAATACGCTTTGTTCATTATTTTATTGCAATTTTTAATCAGGGTTGTGGATATTAGTTCTTATAATGACAACTATGTATGTAGCCAAAAATACTAGAATAACCATTAAAATAATTTTTTATAAATTATATTAAATTAAATCATTACAGCTTACTCCAATTTAACTTATTTATTATTGATAACAGTTACAAGTTTATAGACAATAAGTTAGATGATGTTAATAATGAAAATTTTAAGTGTGCTACAAAATCAAATCTGGTTTTACATTCTAAATTCTCTCAGTAGCTAAACTCTGCCTCTTATGCAGCAGAAACTATGCAAAAATTCACTCAGAAATACTTTTCCGCTAACAGTAGACCACAGATAGACGAACACATTTGCTGAGGATAGAGGAGTGCATAGTGTTCACGATATAAACTAAATGAATCAGAAATTAAATGGTCCAAACATTAAACTGCCGAGTTAAATTAAGAAGTCTAAACTTTTATACATTCTCTATATCTGCTAGTCATACTGAATAAGATATTCTCGACACACTAAAATTAAATATTATATATATATATATATATATACATAGTTAATTAAAATTGACAGAGTTATGAAGCTTTTGATAATACAATTTTAAACGATTTCCGAGCATTTTATGGTAATCGCCATAAAGATGAGTCAATTAACAGGCGGCGTTTACTCAAGATGGTCATTGATTGACTTAAAATAACGAGATTCATAACTCAAATAATGAGATTTTTTTTTGTTTAAAACTTTAATACAGCATACATATTTTACTATAAGTAACTGGACTGACGAATAGTAAAAAAAAAAAAAAAAAAAAAAAAAAAAACGACAATTTTTTTAACAGTACAATTATTGACTCAAGTAACACAATATATAGTTTTTTAAAATGTCATTTAGAACATTTTCCATTTGGAAATATATGCTCAACTCTAAAGGTTTTCAAATTTAATAGAGCCATGTCAAGAATTTACATCCTATACAATGGACATTATTTCCAATTTCAATTAGAAATAATATTTCAGTTTTTTTTCTAATCATAAATGTATCATAATCTAATCATAAATGCTCTTTTGTATTATTAAAATCCAAAGATGCATTTGATTCATTATTAAAAAACAGCAGCCTGATCACAATTTTGATTTCATAAATATACAACATTAAGATATACCATAAACCCAATAAATAATTGCAAAGGAAACAAATATATATCATTGGAGTTATGTTGCAAAATACATATAGATTATATTCGAATGGATGAAATATTACTGTATTTATACTTTAAGTCTACCATGCTATTACAGAAACCGAAAAAATTAAAGGTTTACAGACTTTGAAATAATGGCCATAATTTTTTTTGTTTACTTTTTCCTGCATATTTCTATGTTTTATAAAATGTTTCCCTAACGTTTTTCGAATGTATCTAAAATCTTCAGAATGATTTCACTTCATTTTCTTCCCCTTATTTATTTGCACAGTACACTAGTAACAGAATGTAAAAATAGTTTTACTCTAGCTAAAATCCGTAACAATTAAGGTAAACACATTTCTGTATGGCCTGACCTACATTTTTTTAGCTATATCACTTTCAGTGAAAATATATGAATGAATAAAACTGTGAATGTGACACAAGTTTTAACGTACATAAGAATGAAGCTTTAACTAGTTCTTGAATTAAAAGGATCGAAATATAAATAAGCTCACAGTTTCTCAAATAATAAACAAACCAATCAACAAACTCAAGTATGGTAAACTAAACCCAACCGCGATGCTTCCAGAGATTGAATGTTTCCACCAGAGAAATGCATTCTATTCCTTCGCACAGTTGCAGAAGTCTCGCGCATGCTCATTTACTGTAATTCGGGAATGTCATGCAAAAAGAACTATCAAATCGAAATTGCAATGTCTCGCAAATGAAAACTGGCAGAAAAAAAGAGGGAAGAAAAGGGGCGAGTTTCCGCACTACACAATCGCTAATGGCATTGTTTCGTTTTTGGAAGCTATGACTACGATCTTTTATTCTTGTAATCTTTAGAGATCTGCATTTTTGGATAGGAAAAAAGAATTAAGAAATTGAAAATTCAAGGTATTTTCCCTATTTTTATGAAAATTTTCAAATTTCTCTTCATTTCCTTGGTTTTCTTAAAACGATTTTTGAATTCTCTGTGTTTTTCGTTTTCTTGGTGGCGTAGTAACCCTGATTTTGAAACTTTTGTGGCGATAGGTTTCATACATAACAAAACATATGCAAGTCAATTGTACTTTAGAATCGAAGTAAATTCTTAAATACGGCGCGACGATCCTACATAACTGAAATTTCGATCTTTCTGAAATTTCTCAATAATTCTGAAACGAAAACGCAGAAACGGGGTTTGTGTTTATTTCTGATTATCGGTAAATGACCGATTTTCCTGGTTACCAGCAATGTTTAATCAGACTTACGAAAAAACAGTAAACTGTCGAGTCCAATAAGAATTAGGGGGAGGGGATATAACTTTAGAATAAATGTTCCTGCCTTCCCTCGGATTTTTTCCAATCTCTCGTAATTCCCATCTTCTCGATCATCTTGCCACCCTAGATAAATAATAGCAATAGCAACTGATAGTGCCAATCACAATTTTACATTATATTTAACCAATCTTATCAATTTCTTTTAAGTTACAAATTTATGCTTTTACCTTTTGTATATGATAAATTTTAAAAATGTGGAGAGAGTTTCAGAATAATTAGTAAAAGAAATATATATTTGTATACTTACTTTGAATGACAGTAACATTAACCGTAGCAGAGGAATGGGCATTTTTTTCATCATAAACTGTCAGCAAAAACTGATAAACCCCAGGTATTAGCCCAGTTACTTCAGCCACTGCAGTATTAGCATCTGCAAGAACTGCTGGTTTTGGTCCACTAAAAAGAATGTATACGCATGTTTTAAAAAATGTATAGGCACAGCTTAACATAAATTTTGAAATTGCTAACAGAATTGATCAACTGATGATCCGATTAAGGACTTTAAACGTGTAAATCTAAATGCTTGGTATGGATTGAACTCTTTTAAATTTAAGCATTTCCCAATTATGGGCAGCCAGTAATACTACCTCTTGTAACAGAAAGTTCACGAAATATCCCTAAGCTTTTATATCTATACTTATATAAAGCTCAACATGTGAGTGTGTGTTGGCGCTCTACAGGCCAGACCGTTTGACCTACAGCTACACATTTGGTACATGTATACCTTGGAGGTCGGGAATGTGCACCTGGGGTCCCTTCTTTTGAATTTTTAATTAGAAATTTAATTATTAATTAAAAACTAACTTTCCCGCCATTTTTTTTTTTTCATTTTCCCCACCGCGAAATGAGTAAGGCTTCCACCCTCCCCCAACACTAATGAGGCTAGGGTTGACATTTTTCGGCTGATTATTTCAAACGATTCTGTTTATTTTCTAAATGTTTGATGCATTTAAAATTAAATATTAATTAATCGATCTTTCAGATTCATTCTCAAGTACTTTTGAATTAAAATAAAACAGAATAAAGGAAATTAAAAATTTCTAATCTGCATAGCGTTACTCCAACTGCCGTAGAAAAATTCACGCATTTGCGTTACCGTAACTGGCGTTGAAAATTCACGCATGCGCATTGTGTTCTGATTGTTGAGAAAGGATGCGGATTTGATTTAAATTATTTTTAGGTTAGTTGTATGCTTTTGTAATTAAATTGTATTTATGTTAGTTATATATTTTTTTGTATATGCTTATAGTTTTAAGTAAATCATTTTTTAAGTAATTTTTTTAACCTGTTTTCAACCGATTATTTTATACGATTCGTTTTATTTTCTTAGTGTTTGATGCTTTTAAAATTAAACATTGTTAATTAATCGATCTGGTCATGATGAATCTGAGAAAATTTTGTTGAAAAATTCTTGAAATATTACATAAATTAAGAAAGATATTCTTTAGTGTCCATAAAGTTTAAACGCTCAGTGACTCTGTTTTCAGTAATCATATTACAAAAAACTTTGTTTCAGTAAAAAATATTATTATATTAATTGTAGATAAATCCTTTCCACTTTCATTTAAAGTATAAATTCTACGGGAGCTAACAGAAAATTAGATTGGTGGTGGATTTTGTGGCCCCAGACAGTACAAATTATGAGGCTCCATTTCTAATAAATGGCCAATTTACGTATTTCACATTTCAATGCATTTTTAATTTAATCAACATGCTAATTTTATTTTAGAAACTTAATGAACACATATGTCTTTATTTTTTTAAATATATAAATATGAAAGAAATGATTAAAATAATAATGTCCTTGAAAAATGCGCGATTATTAGTTAATAATTTGTTTAATTATAAATAAAAGTATTTAATAATTATGATACATTTTAAAGAAATAACTTCCAAACTTCCTTTTAACTTCCAAAAAATAAAGAATTAAAAACTATTGATTTACAGGTCCTATCAAGTGGAATGTAACATAAGAAGCTAATGAATAATTAACATTTCTATATACTATAATAAATTAATTATACTTTAACAATTTTAATAATTCAATGCTAATTATTTTAAATTTGAAAACTAGGTTAAAAACATTTTTTTAAATGGTCTGCCTGCATTCCTTCTGCCAAACCAGAAATCAGTCATTGATTCTGCCAGGTTAAGTTGAACAAATGCAGCCAAATGGTAATGGTTACTAAGTACTTTTCCTCATATAGTTATAAAATAGTCGAAAAGGGTAGCTTATGATCATTGCAATGAAAAACCAAAGCAACAGAAAGATGATGCATATATAAATAATGAGAACTCTGAATCAGCAGCTGATGCGAGGGCACATAAAACGGGCGCAGTTAGCACGCGCAGTACAAGGAAACCTAAAGAGGAAAATTCCATTTCTAAAAGAAATCAACATGGCGGATTTGCACGAAGTAGAAAGATAGGAAAATTGGAGGAAGGTAGTTTGAAGAGCTTGGAATTGAGAAAAGCATTTCACGCGCTAGGAAAGCGTTCCAAGGTATAGTTGTAAGAAAGGTTGGCGAAGAATGCCCCTCCTCACACCAAAAAAAAATCCAACAACGGATGATCAATATGCCAAAATGATCAATATACCAGTGAATGACCTATATGGCCAAAAGAGAGCCGGCAGCAGACAACGGGAAATATAGTTCAGCACCTGCCTGCGGCAACTGAATGGAAGATGCTCTTGCTTACTGTGGCCAGACGACAGCATAAAAATGGCCTAATCGCCTGTCTTTAGGAACGCTGCATACTATTGATAGCAGGTCATCAGCGACACTATATATAATGGTTAAAGAATTCAAAAGATTGGACCTTTCTACAAAGGGATGATTCGTTTTTACGATGAGAGCTGTTTTAGTCTCTCAAACGATTCTCGACGTCAATTAGTATGGAGATAGATGCGATCAGGTTTTTATTCCACTAACATCAGCGAAAGAAATCATTGGGGCGCTTTTAGTGTGTATGTGGGAGCATAATGAAATTCCACATTTTCGACAAAGATTCTGGGACAAAAGATCGTTATTGTGATGAAGTTATCCTCCCCACGTACGTTGTTACTTTCTCTCCACTTGTATCTGCTCCGAGGTGCTTAATGTTGAAGAACGATAACGCATAATCACACAAATCCCTTGCTGTTCAGGAGCTTCCGGAAAGTGAAGATACGGATTGGTCAGCGCTTTCCCGCGATTTAAATCCTATTGAACATGAAAGAATGCTCTGAAGAGATGTCTGGTGGCACTATCGTATCTTCCGGAGGCCAACAGACAACCGACACAAATGTTCATTGAGGAATGAGCACTCTTGCTTCAAGAATAGCTGGATAATATTGTTTTAGGTATGAACAAAAGGCCCCACGCAATCACAATTAGGAGATTATATACCTCACTAGGCTACATCAATTTCTTAATGTTCTTTTTCCAGACACTGATCTGCATCATTGTGAATTATGACTAAAACGTCTTTTTCTGATTCATTCTACAATACATCGTTGACGTCCTTTTCTACTTTTTTCGTCGTTTACGTAGTATTTGGCGACTTCATAATATGAATTTCAGCATAATATAAATTACAGCAAAGTCAGAAAAGTTATTTTTTTGAACTCTAGAGTAAACCAGTGATAATATATATAATCCATTTTATTATTTTATTTTGATTTGGCATTCCCATTAATTCCCCCTTTTTCAAAACTCTTGATATCAAATACACAATAAATTTTAATATGAAATTGTAGAAGAACATCAGAATTTAAGAACACTAGGAATTAAGATTATTTTTGTCATGAAAAAAAGTTCTATTTGCTATAATTAGTTGTTAAAGTAACTGTAAAAAATTACAATATCACAATAAAAATTATAAATGAATTTAAAATTTTTGATAATTTAGCTTTATATATGTAAAAAATTAAGAAATGGAAATGCAAGAACTCTTACAAGCAACATTTTATGTTTCTTTGTAAAAAGATTCGCAGTAACAGATTTTTTTAAATAAAAAATTACCGAGGTGATTGAGAAAAAACTTTGTCTATACAGGGTGTTGCCGAATTCGACCGACAAACTCAGAGGGGTGATAGTAGACATCAAGAGGATAAGGAATCACCATACAACATGGAGTCGCAAACGACGTTAAGGGGGTGAAAATCGCAAAAATATAGGAAGTCGAAGAATTGTTGGAAATTGTAAAAAGTTAATAAAAAATAACAAATGGTGTTTCAAATATGAATTTTTTAAAGCGAGAGCCCATTCTTAAAGGCTGTTTTTCATGTAAGTAGCATGCCGATTTGATGAACCAGGGGGTCGTAAATTATTGTAAACGAAAAAGTAGTTTAGAACCCTTATCTTCAAAAATATTTAAACTTTCTTTATAATATTGTTACGAATTTTTTTACCAGGGTTCGTTTGGATAGTGGAAGTGATATAGTGTGTAGAACGCTCAATCAGCAGACGGTAGCAGAAAATAAAACAACGACGTTTATTTACACGAAGACACACAGGACAGCACAAAAGCGACAACTATATACAGCACAGAAGACGATTATCTTCACCCGAGACGTGTAGCATACAACAGCACACACAGCAGCATATAACCAGAATCTACTGCAGACAGTAGCGCACAGCTCAGTTCAGCACTAGATTGACTCCGTCGCTTCCAATTACTCCGCTCCGTCGATTCGGACTACTCCGTCTGGCAGCTGCGGCCCCTTTTATAGGTCTCAGGAGGCGGGGCAAGAAGCCTCTCAACCAATCAGGAACGTTCGAGGCGTATCTCGGTTCCTACTGGACGGATCGGGAAAATTCTCAATGTTTCGGGCATAATCTATTTTGGTGCTAAAGTCTCCAAATTCGTCGCCAAGTCACCAAATGGTCGCCAAGCTCTGGTACCCCCGACACGACGCCCAGACTCTGTCCCATACAGATGACTGTAAAACATTCTTTCCAATGATGGAACCAACTATGCTGGGAAGCAGCATTACGGATTCGTAACACTGTCCCCCTCCTAAGGACTGCACGTCTCGGGCAGTACAATATCTGAGTAAGAGGCATCTACTTACAGGATTACCATAATCACACAATAAGCAAGTATAAAATCACAAATACTCAAAATAACATACAGCGTAAATATTTTCAAAATACATGAATAATACAAAAATAGATTACAATACTAAAATAACAAAATTAAGAAGATAAATGATTTACATTATTTATTATATAATGAGCGACCATGGTCTGAACTAAAAAAGATCTTAATCACCTTGGCCAAGGTAAGGGGCTAGCCTGTTACAATGTATCACCTTCGGTTTTGAGTGTGGTGATTTCTGTATCCGTACCACAACGTCATTCAGTCTTTTAAGGATTGTATAAGGACCCTCCCAGTTGGTCTGCAACTTAGGAGAAAGTCCTTTGCGACGTTTCGGATTCCATAACCAGACTTGATCTCCTTCGTGGAAATTGTGTCCCGTTGCTCTAGCATCGTATCGGATCTTCATCTTCTCTGAAGCCATGCCGATCCTCTCTCTGGCCAGATGATGCACCTCCTCCATCCGTGTCCGGAGATTCTCGACATATTCCTCAGGTACCAAGGGAGCATCTGGAGGCCGACTGAACAGTAGATCTGCAGGCAGACGAAGGTCACGTCCGAAGAGCATTTGGGATGGGGAATAGCCAGTAGTCTCGTGAACAGCACTTCTATAGGCAAGAAGGAAAAGAGGCAGTTTCTTGTCCCAGTCCTGTTGATTGTTGGACACCAGGAGAGAGAGACTGTTCAGAATGGTCCGATTGAATCTCTCTACCATGCCATCTGACTGATGATGTAAAGCCGTAGTTCGAGTTTTGTCGATGCCTAGTATCTCACACAGTCTCCTACAGACAGCCGAATCGAAGTTTCTTCCTTGATCAGAGTGCAGTTGTAGAGGAACTCCGTATCTTGAAATCCAGTTTTGAACTAGAATCTCAGCAACAGTCGGGGCTTCTTGGTCGGGAATGGGATAAGCTTCAGGCCATTTGGTGAAGTAGTCCATGACAACCAGGATGTTGTTGTTCCCATCTGATGACCTAGGATGTCAAAAGCTATTCGTTCGAAAGGTGCCCCCACATTATACAGCTGCAGTCTTCCTCTAATGCGTTTCCCAGGACCTTTACGTGCAGCACAGGAATCACATGTGCGACACCACTTCTCCACGTCATTTCGCACATTATTCCAGTAGAAACGTTCTCAAACTTTTTGTAAAGTCTTCGTAACACCAAAATGACCCCCAGTCGGACTGCCATGGAGTTCCTTAAGGACTGTTGATATTCTTGTCTTTGGGAGTATTAATTGCCATCTGAATGCTTTTCCATCGTCAGACTCCCATTTGCGATACAGCACACCATTTCTTAGATGGAGAGAATCCCAAAGAGCTCAGTAACGCTTTGTTGTAGGATGGAAAGGGGCGATGTCTTGCCAGCTAGGCTTTCCGCCTGTTGACACTTTAAAATCAATTATTGGTTTTATTTCAGGATCAGCTAGTTGATCTTTCCGGACGCTCTCATCACTCCATGGATCTGATTCTGATGTTGATGGTGTTGTAACTTGGCGAACTACAGGATCTATCATGCCAAATTTCTTTTCAACTCTAGGGCAGTATTTGCAGTTCTCCGAGCATGGTCTTCTCGAAAGAGCATCTGCGTTTCCATGCGCTGATCCTTTTCGGTGGCGGATTTCCATGTCATATTCCTGTAGTCTCTGTATCCACCTGGCTATTTGACCTTCTGGATTTTTAAAATTCAATAACCAGGTTAATGAAGCATGATCTGTACGAAGCAGAAACCTTCGACCGTAGAGGTAAGGGTGGAAGTTCTCTACGGCTTTTACGATAGCCAGAAGTTCCTTCCTGGTCACACAATAATTCCTTTCCTGTTTGGACAGACACTTACTGAAATAGGCGATGACACGCTTCTGTCCATCTATTTCTTGGGACAACACAGCACCGATGCACTCATGGCTTGCATCCGTATCCAGAATAAATTGCTTTCCAATTTCAGGATATGCCAGGACGGGAGCAGATGTTAGGGCGTCTTTGAGCTTGTTGAAGGCGTTGTCACACTCGTCCGTCCAGATGAATTTCTGTTTCGCTTCGGTCAGCTTATGGAGTGGTCTGGCGATTGTTGAGGTTTTTCACGAATTTTCGGTAATACGTGCATAAGCCTAAGAAACTCCGGAGCTGGTGAACATCCGTCGGGCAGGTCCAATGTCTTACAGCCGATATCTTATCCGGGTCTGTTCGAACACCTTCCGCCGAAATGATATGCCCAAGATAGGCGACTTCACGCCTGAATAGGTGACACTTGAACGGGCTTAATTTCAGGTTAGCTTCCTTCAGCTTTTGCAGTACGGGCTTACATTTTGAAGATGTTCTTCAAAGGAACGCCCCATGATGATGATGTCATCGAGGTAAACCAGACAGGCTTCACAAGAAAGCCCTCCCAGAATTGTTTCCATAAGGCGTTCAAATGTTGCCGGCGCATTACACAAGCCGAAAGGCATAACCTTAAACTGCCACAGCCCCTGTCCTGTGATGAAAGCCGTCATCTCTTTATCTTCAGGATGGATTTCTATCTCCAATACCCACTCTTGAGGTCCAGGGTAGAAAACCAGGTATTGCCGGCAAGTGTATCAAGCGTGTCATCTATCCTTGGCAAAGGGTAGCTGTCCTTCTTGGTGACATCATTCAACCGGTGATAATCCACACAAAATCTAGTAGAGCCGTCTTTCTTCCTTACTAAGACGATGGGGGACGCCCAATGACTTGATGACGGCTCAATGACGTCATTATCTTGCATTTCTTTAATTAGTGTTTGTACTTCTTGTTTAGCGAATGGTAGTCGTCTGGGGTGCTGCCTAATAGGAGGATGCTCTCCTGTATCAATTCGGTGTTTTACTAGTTGAGTCCTTCCAAAGTCCTCAGATGTTCGGGAAAATAAGTCCTGGAATTCTTTTATCAACTCTCTAGCAGCACACCTCTGTTTTTCATCTAAATCTGTATCCTGCAGCAGATTTTGGACTAGATCGTCTGAAGAAACGTCCTGACTATTGCACTTCCGGTCTATACAACTGACAGGAGTGCAAGTTGCTAGCACCTCTCCTTTCTGTATAACCTTCGTCTTATCACTGATGTTAGCCACTCTCACTGGGATGACTGACTTTGAGTGGTCCACTACTGACGAAGCTACCAACACTCCTGCTCTGGCACGGTCTGTGTCAGGATAATCCATTACACCAAATCGGAATTTTCGGTCATCTGATACCAAACCAGGTATTACACATTCAGTCCTAGGCGATAAGGAGATTTCAGTTTTAGCTATTATTTTCTGACTGGATTCCAGTTCAGCGTGTAGTCCAAAGAGAGTGATGTCTTCAAATTTTGAGTTCATTCTACTATTTCCGAAGTTCAGTTTGAAGTCGTATTTCCGCAGAAAATCTAGTCCGAGAATGCAAGGGTCGGTAATTTCTGCTACAAATGCCGTATGGTGGTAGTTTATATTTCCAAAGCGTATAGCGAGGTTGACTTTCCCATGAACATGAATCTTATCTCCCGTCACTGTCTGTAAAGTAATGCAGGGCGGCGTCCAGATTATTTTAATTTTCGTGAAAGATCTTCTCTTATTATGGTCACAATGGCTCCAGTGTCGACAACCATACGGCATGAGATGTTACCAATTTGTCCTATCGCGTAAAGTCCATTGTCACCGCCACTTATGGATGAAATTTGATATACTTTGAAATGGGGCTTTTGACTATCTGGACACCTCCGCCCCGCGAGATGGCCACATATTAGTTTCCCTGATGTGGTGGAGAATTATTTCCACCACCTCTAGAAACCCCGCCGTTTCTACGGACGTGTACGGCTGTACCACAAGTCCAACACCGAATTTCCGTACTTCTTCCATCTTTGCGCTCTTTTAACCTCCGAATTTCTCTTCGCAGATCGTCAATCTGTTTCACGAAATCAGAGTCCGAATCCGCAGCAGAGACAGCTCTGATTGGGTGTCGGTCCTTGCGTGTGGCCTGCTGGGCAGCCTCTATTTTGTGTGCAAAGACCAAAGCAGAACCTATATCTTTGACATCTGCTAGTCTAAGAGCCTTCTGTGTTTCCGGATCCTGCACACTATCGATGAAGTGCTGGAGAGCCAAATCTTGACGTGTCTCAACCAGGCAACCGAAAATGCTAAATGGGAAAGTCGCTGAATATCGACAGCTAATTCCTGCAGACTTTCACCCGCCTTTTGATAATGGGACTTTAGCTGCAATCAGCTGTATTCTTTAGTGCACTTCTCTCCAAACCGCAGCTCAAGTGCACTCGATAGAGCTTCGAAATCATGTCTTTGCTCCTCCGTAAGAGTCTCAAGGATGTCGGCAGCGTCTCCTCTTAACGAAGCTGCCAAGTGAAACGCTTTGACTTGCGGACTCCATCCATTAGCTTCCGCTACCATAGTAAACTGTGTTTTGTATACTTGCCAGGATGTTTTTCCGTCGAATGTCGAGAGTTTAATCGTCGCTAGGGAAGGTACAAATATCACTTTGGATTCCTCATATTCGTGGGAAATCTGCTTCTTCAGACTTTCGATCTCTTTCCCAAATTTCTGTTCAAATTCTTTTCCGATGTCTTCTCGAACCTTCTTGTCAAGACTTCCTTCCATCTTCGAGATGTTAATTTCAATGTTTTCTCGAACTTTCCTGTCAATACTTTCTTCCATCTTCGAGATGGAAATTTCAATGTTTTCTCGAACTTTCCTGTCAATACTTTCTTCCATCTTCGAGATTGAAATTTCAATGTTTTCTCGAACTTTCCTGTCAATACTTTCTTCCATCTTCAAAACTTTAGTTTCCACTGAAATTACCTTATTCTCAAATGAAGCCACCTTATCTTCAGTTGCATTATCTTCTCCTGAATGATATTGGAGAATTCCTCTTTAACACTTACGATGTCCTTCTTAAGCTCCTCCTGTCCGGATTTCATCTCCTGCTCCATTCTTTCTTGTCTTTTCTTCATCTCATCTTGTCCTTGCTTCATCTCATTGATAGATGTCTTCATCTCCTCTTGTCCGGCTTCCATAGATTTTTTCATCTCAGCCAACATAGCCAGTAACTCACCATTAGCGCTATCAGCCATTGTTGCTTGGGATCTCGTCAGCACCATACACTGTTGACCACTATCCCACTTCTGACACCAAATGTTACGAATTTTTTTTACCGGGGTTCGTTTGGATAGTGGAAGTGATATAGTGTGTAGAACGCTCAATCAGCAGAAGGTAGTAGAAAATAAAACAACGACGTTTATTTGCACAAAGACACACAGGACAGCACAAAAGCGACAACTATATACAGCACAGAAGACGATTATCTTCACCCGAGACGTGTAGCATACAACAGCACACACAGCAGCATATAACCAGAATCTACTGCAGACAGTAGCGCACAGCTCAGTTCAGCACTAGATTGACTCCGTCGCTTCCAATTACTCCGCTCCGTCGATTCGGACTACTCCGTCTGGCAGCTGCGGCCCCTTTTATAGGTCTCAGGAGGCGGGGCTAGAAGCCTCTCAACCAATCAGGAACGTTCGAGGCGTATCTCGGTTCCTACTGGACGGATCGGGAAAATTCTCGATGTTTCGGGCATAATCTATTTTGGCGCCAAGCTCTGGTACCCCGGACACGACGCCCAGACTCTGTCCCATACAGATGACTGTAAAACATTCTTTCCAATGATGGAACCAACTATGCTGGGAAGCAGCATTACGGATTCGTAACAATATAATATATAAAAATAATGTTCAAGTCAGAAAATTGATAGGTTCAGATGTTTATTTATTTTTTTTTTTTTTGAATTTTCCATCTTTATGATCATAAACCACACTGGAAAATATCTATCAGAGAGGAAAGAAACAAAATTATTTTGAAAAAAATGGAATTGAGAAGAGGCTATGTTTATGTATAATTGTCAGAATAAATACTACTAAAAACATTCTCTAGACTTAAAAAGTTAGCTTGCTATTCTGCAATCGGAGCAAAGCGTTTCATCTATATCAAATGATGTTTTACCACAGCAGATGATAATATTGTGCACTTTGAATAATCCAAAAGAACTGCCGTTTCCAAGAACGAGACCCCAGATAACACATTGTAACAATAATGCATTTTTGGGAGTCTATGAGACTGGCACTACAACATATTTTAGAATGTATAATCGTGGAAAGAAAAAAAAGCCATCCAGCTTAATTTTGGTCTCGTTTATCATAAAAAAAGTACCATTCGAAAAGAATTAATGAATTTTTAAACGAAAAAAAAAATTCGCAAGGGGCTATTTATATAATGAAATAAGTAAAAATTTCAAAGCTTTCCATAACAACCCCCCATTTTTCTCCCTAAATTACAAAATTACATCCAAAGTCTAGATGTATTATTTCATTAGTCTAGATGTATTCGTTTCGGAATTACGAGCTAACAAAAGAATTTGGACTTACTTATATCTTAACAAATAATGTGGTTATTCAACTGAAATATTTTTGTTACGAAAATGTAAGGTATTATACATATCTTGCGCATATACTTATCGTTAAAAAGTAATTTTTAATATGCGAACAAATAATAAAAATTAGAGTCTAAAAATTTTTAATTGGTAGCACACTTAATTTTTGCCCTTAATCAAAGAACAAGGTCATTTTATGGGGATATGCAAAATTTTAGCTTTACGAGAAGTTTTTCAATCACGTTGTTTTATATTGCCTCTTAAACGATGTATATAGGGTTATATTCCAAATTACAAAATATTGACAGCATTGTATTCAAATGTTACTGATTATGCATTTCTTGAATTAAATATCATTTTCCTCGTTGTAACATAAGGATATATTTTTAAAAAAATCGTCCATGAAAAGAAATATGAAATCAATGTAAAAGAGTGCTTCCAACTGCCATAATATTTTATTAATAGTTGCTACTTTTGAATGTAGAGAATATCTCTACACTTGTGGTAAATTAGACTTTTTGCTGATAGGATCACATAATGACACTTACAGAATACAAGAAATTACTTTAAAAAAAAGGAGCATTATTTACAAATGAGTACTTTGTTGGATTGTAACTACTCAATTTTACAAATATATTGAACAAAGTATTTCTCTTTATAATTAAAGATAACATATTCCATATTTTGTAACAAGAAAAGGACAATTTATGTTTAAATTTATTGATGCCTGTTTCTGAGTTCGATAATTATTACAAGTTTTAATTTACCTGAATATCGAAACGAATAAATTTCTTGGCAAATAAAGTTTTGCAAGAATTTATTTTGATAAGCAAAATTATTTTATAATAAGAAATTACATAAAATTTCGAATGGAATCGAAAAAGATTTAATTCTCACAAAGAATACAAGACATTATATGCGACTTATCTAAAAAATTGTAGCAGTTATTATTTGACCTGAATTATCATAATTCGTTAAATAATTCTGCTTTAGCACATTACAGAATTGTTCTTATAACCTTTTGAAAAGAATTTTAAATTTTTAAAAACGAATACAAAAATTAAACTTATATCTATTATAAACTTATTCATAAATTATCTTTAGATGTGTTATTACGATTTGTATACATTTTTATTGATTTTACTACTCTATTTAATATATTTGGTTGATAAATGCCAATTTAAATCAGTTCACTTTGTATTGATCAATTAAAAAGGTTCTACTATAAATTTTTGATTATTAAACTGGATACTTGGAGTTTGAAAACTTTCTAAGTGGAACTGGCGACCACCGCATACATTATCGGACAGCATTGGGATTGGTGAGCAAAAGAGCCAGCAGGGGCAAAAACGGCTAGTTACATATGTGTGTGTGCGCACGCGTGGAAGCAGGTGACAGTCTCCACGAGATGGCGCAGGCGGCGCCAGTGAGAACCACAACGCTGGTAGATGGAATGAGACTAGAGCGGGCGGAGGCTGGACTCTTCGGAGAAAATGGCTGTGGACCGTGGCAGTACGATAAGGTGCCCACGTTGTAATATGTACCGAAAGTTGTAAATATGTATAACAGAACCTATATTTAACCCTAGACACCGTTTCGTAGTGAGTTTTTAGAAGGATGGACACCTTCGCTCCCCCCCATATATATATATATATAATTATTTCTATAATTATAAATAATTATTCTTATAATTACACTGCTTTTAAATTCCTTTTCATATCAGAAGCAGCAAAACATGTAATAAATAATAATTTTAAAAACTATAACAATGATGGAAATTAGATATAAATAATAAATTAATGAAAACTCAGATGTTCTACGGTTTGCGTTCTGTATATATCCTGTATATGCGTCTTCATATAACGAAATCTTTCGCTATCAAAAAGTATTTGTATAGAAAACCAAGCTGCCGAAGTCACATGGAAGAAAACTGAATTACATTTACCAATGAATGAAATGCGAAATTTTTTATATGATCGTAAAATAAAGCGGTGCAGCATTTCATGTCCATTTATGAGTAATAAACAAATGAGGATAGGAAAAATATATATTGATAAAGAATAAAGCAAGAATAAAGCTAAAAAAAAACTCTAGTTAATTTGTCCATTTAATCTGTCAGTAAGGTTTAATTTTAACACTAGAACTAATATTTCTTTTAAATAATAAACAAGTATATTAAATTTTATTTTTTCGCTCATACAACAAATCTTTCCCATTTGTTACTATCAAGGTAATGACGATAAGGCTCAGATGCAATTTAAGCAAAACTTTCAATGTTCTTGAATATCTCTTGGTGGAAAAGAATCGAACTTCTAGAAGCATTCATTCAGTATTTTGTCATGCATGAAGTAGCCGATTTTAGAAGTCGATTTTAATACGTAGACTGTAACTTAACAGATGTTTTCAAAAAGTAAGGAAAAAGTACAATAACCGCGTCTAGAGAATATCTACATTTTATATTTCTAAATATGGAAACAATCCCTTAATAGAAATTTTCTGATATCTCTCGAAGTAATCATGGTGTCTTAACAAAAAATGTGTACTATGGGCTATTCATGACTTTTAAAAGATGGTGTTGCCATAGGAAATTTCAGCTCGTACAATTGTAAATATGCAAATAATTCTCTACACACAATTACACTGAGATGTACAATATTCCACTAGGGAAAATTCTACACATCGAAAAGAAAAAATAAAATAAAATAAAATGCGGTTTAATAACTGAGACTACAATACACATATAAAAGAGCATAAGACTTTCATATGTGTATTGGCCAGATGTCAAAAATCCATATAAGAGTGGACGCAGAGTTTAAAATATTAAATGGAGTCATAGATTATCATAATTTACTTAAAATTAAGAATAATGATGAAAAAAAGTAAAGCAACAGTTAAATAATGTTTGATTGTATTTTTAAATGATATAATAAAGTTCGACCAATAATTACAAAAAGAGAAATTAATTAAACCTACGAGATTTGTTCCCATTTCCACTGGGTGATTTTAATATTGTCTTTGCTAGCAGTGCCATTTAAAATTACAGGACCTTGAAGTGGTAACGTAATTTTTTTATCTTTCCCAGCATTGGCTACAGGTGGAGTATTACTTTCAGGTTTAACAAACAAATGAACCTCGGTAGTAGATGTTTGATCAGCCGTGTCAGTCACTTTCAAGATAAATTTGTAAACACCTACTTCAAGCTGAGAAAGATGTAAATATGGTCCATTTGTTCCCTAAAAAATAAAATATTTAAAATTAAGAAAAAATTTGGCAAAATAAAAAAGTTTAACACTTTTTTTTTCATACATCATTTACTTTTGAAAGAATTCTATCATTATATATCTTGAAATTGCAGACATAAGTCATACATAAACTACATTTTTCAGAATTTTAAACAGATTTATAATTGCCTGAAAAAATCCACCAGTCTATTAAAAATCCACTCTTTTATGAGTGTTCTAGTCTGAAGTACTGTAAATACATCTTAAATAAAACAATCAATAAAACCTTTTCTTACTTCCATATCAACAGCTTTATCTGTGTCAGGACTTTTCTTCCATTCCCAACTTTTAATACCTTTATCATCTGTACTAAGATTCCCATTTAAAGTCACTTCATTTTGCGGCAAATAAATAACAACTTCCGATTTTGCATTAGCTGTAGGTGGGTAGTCAGTTTCTGAAAACATTAAAAAACAACAACATTGTAACTATCAAAAAGCGTATAATTGAAAAAAAAAAAAAAGAAATACTATTTTAAATAAATTCATTTTATTTGAACAAAATTTATGTTAAGGAAAAAGCTTGCATATAGAAATAATTTTCAATGTAACTCTTGATAACATTTATGATAAGAAAAGAGAAAATTACACAAAAAGCATGACATATCATGTCACAACCTTTACAAAACCATCACTCTTTAATTTAGTTATATAATACAAAAGAAAATATTTTAATTCAGAAATAGTTGGTAATACAACAAAGCTGAAGATTTATAAGAATTTTGAAAGTAAATGAATAGAATAGTACATAAGAGGATTTTGAATTCAAAGATGAAATTAATAAAAAGAAAGAAAGCTACCCAAAAACATAGGGTAGAAGCTGAAAGGAAGTTACATGAAAATGGGGAAAAGTTAACAATTCGTTTAAGGTTGAAATTTGTTCATTATAAAAATTGTAACATACTAACATGCAAATTAATTTTCTGCTTTCTAAATAATTACATTTGAGGTTTGAAATCAATAGCACAATAATATTGATGAAATGAATAATTGTAACGGTACTTGAATATAAAGGTATGGTACTTTTCAATAAATTTCTTCCAAACTGAGAACTACTAAAAAGTATGCATTTTGACACGAATAATGGTTTAAATTATAAGTATTAGATTAAAATAAAAGCAATATAGCTTACTGCAAAAAATAATGCGTGTTTTTTTTTTAATACAGGGCGAAATGTTTATTGAATTGTATATTAAATGTAGGGTGGTTCTGATTGAATACGCGAAACGAAAGTTACGATAGAAGATATGTTGTGAAAAATAAAACACAGCAGCATACTATCATATCTCTAATTGTTTATGAGTTACAGTGAATAGATAGGGAATGCACAAAATCTTAAAAATAAATTTTAAAAATTGGTAATTCTTTTACTCGGCCTTTCACAATCAGTAAATTTAGTTAGAATTTTGTCAAATGTTAATTCTTTTTGCAAACAGTCCAATTCTGTATCAGAATTTTAAATGTTTCTATACTTTAATATATTTCATTATCAGAAAAAAAACTCAATTTTATCATAAATCTGAAATCCGTTTTTTGTTATATTCCATTAAAAAAATCCAGGTGTTAGACTGGTTTGATTTCATTCTAATCATTCGTTCTAATCATAATTTTCATTCTAATCAATCGTTTTATGAAGCCTTTAGCTTGTTATTTTCATTCATATTTTGATATCAAGTAACTAAAGTTGTTTGAAATCAGATTTAATGTCTCATCTGATTTAATATCTTTATATTTAATAGGGTGAAATGCATTAGTCTTTAACAAATAGTAAAGCGTCTTTTATGTTTACCACATTAATCTTGACAAACATAAGACACAAGTTGACATTAGATCTCTTGAAACCTCATTTTATGCAATCACATTAATTTCAAAGCAATTATTATCTTCAAATATTTCAACAGTTTCTCACCGAGCAATATATCAATTTTCCTTCAATATAATATTTCGATACCCAACCTTAAACAGAGGAACTTTAGTTTTCCCTTAACTATTTCCACAATGCCGTTTTAAATAGCCACATTTAAATATTGCCATGCCATCATTTATATCATCAATCATTGCTCGAATTAAACTGATTGCTTTTCTTTCAAGTTCAGATTTATTAGTCACTTCAATAGTTACTCGTGCGTTATTCAAATTCACTTGCAAATTATTAAATGGTGTTCAATCAATACGTAATTCATCTCTCAGTTTCGAGTAAGATATAAGCTACAGTCCTCCCAATTAACTAGAAGGTTTTCATCATTTGCAACTAAAACATTTATCTTTCGTCTAAATATACCATCAATTTCGATATCTGTTTCAACTTGCCGAAAGCTGCGAGTGAAATTTGATTTCCGAAACCAAAAAACATCAACTTTCTTAGGAATATATTTAAATTTCATGCACTGGATCACTTAAATAAACAGAGTGAATTGTCAATTAAGTTTTTATATAACAATTGCTACGTATTCCAGCTGATTTCAAATATATTAGCAATAAACAAGCAAAATTGTAATTTTTACAAATAATTTCGAGAGATGCTGCAGGTCTGCTGTCAAATAGGCAAGCTCTCACTGATCGTAAATAGACCTTTGATGTATAAAGATTCAAGTGAACTAACCTATCCACCAAGAAAACAACAGCGCAACTTATTGTAATAGAAGTGTTTGAGACTAGCTCACAGAATATAAATTTGAATTCACAGCTCACTTGACCACCAAATTCATCCAACTTAACAGCCATTAAGAAAATTTAAGACAGTTTGGAATGAGATATTAAAGAAAGTGTTTGTCCATAGTCAGTAGACGACCTGTATATTGATGTATGAAACAACAGTATCATTTGCATTGTTATTATACAGTGCATTGTTGACGATATGCTCCTTAAAATTTTGGTGATGATCTGAAAAATTATTTATATATATTGTTAAAAATTTTGATAGAGGAAATTATTAGCAGTTTATTTTATTAACCTCCTCAACAAGCATGCCATCCTTCTCCAATCATAACTTAAACAGGGGAAAAAAGCAAAATAGCAAGTAAGGTAAGGGATAGTTTCAGGAGATGAAGAAAGTACAAAAGATTCCTTCCAGATTTACAATTCCAGTTTGGAATACAGGAATGAATATTTTGCTGAAGAGAAGATTAAAAATAGCAAATAAGAAGATAAAATAATAGGTCAGAAAATACAATTCAACTAAGGAGTTATGATCAAAAATATAATACTGTATAGATAAGAATAAATGAAAAGACCATCTACTGATTTTGTTTTCTTAAAATATGTGCAATCTTTTTATATATTCTGACATCATATAATCATGATGAAATATACTTTTTAATTTGTGAATATCCAATTTTAAAAATCATATAGAATGAATAGAACTTTAAAAGATGAGAATCAAAAATGAAAGACAGCAACACAGCTTTTATTTCAAAGTGAAATAATCGAATCTAAATTTTATTGCTTTTAGATTTCTTACTCAATCTTCTGATTAGAAAGAAAATCTACATGTAGTATTTTTATTCCTTTCCATTATCAAACAAAAGAGCAAAAACAATGCAGTGGTTCACTTTTTATCTCGGATGTATTTGAATTAAATATTTAATATCTTTCGACTGCCACACTGTATAGCTAACACATTAGGTTTGTTAATTCTATTAATATAAGACAATTGAAATGATGTTCATAGGAAATGATAAGGTTAAACTTCATCAGAAATTCTGCCTCACAGTCTTATTCACACTTGAAGATGAAAGAGACAAGCAATTCAAGAAGTTTGAAATAAATGTGGAATATTGAATCTGCAACTGATTCAACTTATTAAACAAAAGCATACACTTATGTTGGATGCAATCTCATATTTAGGCGTTCTTGTAGAATTAGATTTTAATAAAAATACTTATAAAAATAGAAATTCATCCTGTTTACCTTTTTGAACAGTCACATTAGCAAAAGTAAAATTCCAAGCCCCTTTGGAATCGGTTACATTCAATCTGTGAAAAATAAAAATTCAATATTACAGACAGCATAAAGTTTTCAAACGACTGTAAGAGAAATATTACATTTAATTATATCAATTTTTTTTTAGATTCATTGCAAAATAAGTAGCTAATTGATCAACAGAAATTTGAAGTAAAAAAAATACTTTAACAATTAATAAAAGCCCATTCATTTTCTATGTGGTTACAACCTAAGAGTTCCTTTATATAAATTAATGAAGTTTATTTCATATTATACATGAATAAACTTTAAATTAAAGAAGAAAAAAATATTGGAGAGTTCCTGCCAGCTAAATACAGATTTAACAAATATTACAATCATATATTGATTTCAGAGTAAAACTTCTAAGAAACAGAATTTAAAACAGTTACACAGTCGATTATAAAATTATACCCAACATTTTTAAATGAAGAAATAAAATCTGAAAGGTACAAATAACAAGTACACAGGTATTTTTTTATTTTTCTTATTTAATAAGAAATTATTGCCTCTTTAAAATGAATAAGGAGTAACGAAAAAAACCCGCAGCATTTGTCAAGTGTCAAATCAAAAGGACTGTGAAACTTGGTGCTAAAGGAACGGCATTGTTTACGAAACATGAAGCAATTTTCATAATGGCCCAAAGCTGTTCAAACGTTTTCGATTTAGAAATTATGATGCTAAAGAAACACCTGTCTTATGTCCATTTAAAATATCTCACCTCCGTCTAAGATTTATTCCAACAATGAGATTTTTCAAAAGTGCATCTGATAAATTTCATAACTGTTGATGACAAGTGGATTTCCTATAACACTGAAATAGGGACATTTAAATAATAAATTACATTAGAACAATATGGATCAAGTATATTTTATGATAAAAAAGTGAGAAGCATCACAAATGTTAATCAAGCAGGGACTGATGTCAAAGAAAGTAATGCCGTGTTAGTGTAAAATGGAGTAAAAATGTGCATTATGTGGCGCTGGCACATAAAGCAACATATTCTAATCTTCAATGTTCGAAAAAAAATTAAAACCAAGGAACTGAAAATAATGGTGAATAGTCGTCAACAAAATATTCAGTGCATTTCAATACGACAACATCCGTCAACAGAGAAGACTAGTCAAAAAGAGCTTGGCTGAGAAGTTTTGATGTCTGCAATTTAAGACACGGCAGTGATCTTGTCTTTTCAATAAAGCATTTGTTTATTTTCTCAGTAGTATCTTCTTACTAATGAAAAACCAGCTTCAGAAGACATTTTGATTAAATTTCATGCCAAAAAAATCTTAAGTGACCAGATTATGATTTTATACGAAAAATGACAAAGTCTAAATTAAAATGATACATGTTTGATTTCATTTAAAACGTGAACCATATTTTTAAATAAAGAACTTCCTTTGTGTGTGAGTGTAATTATTCCATTTTAACCATGCTCATAAAATAAATTTTTCTACCCAGTTAAATTTAAATTAAAAATAACTAACTTGACTCTAAAGATGTAATAACGATCTTTAACTGTCTTGCATTTTCTTCAGTTTCGACCCAAAGTCAATCCCGAAAACGAGAAACCTCCTTTCTGGACAGTTAAAACGAAGCGAACATGCGCTTCGCTTCATATTTTTAGAGATGAAGTTGCACCGCATTTCTTTCTAATGATCACGATTCAGATTCGGTAACGAAAATACCGAAAATCACATTTAAGTTTCTTCTTGAATCACTCAAGTTAACAACAAATGGGATTATGGCCTTTTATCAATGACTGTAATTTCTTTCAAGACACTACAGTGCAAAAACAATTTATCTAACATTATACATACATGTTTCTGAACATCAGTTTTTGATGAACTGAGCAATACAGGTTAATTAAACAATAAAATAAGAAAATGAACTTACTTAAAACGATAAAGACCAGGAATCAAATTTTTCAACTGTAAAGTTGGAGTTTCATTAAGGTTCACAGTATACCCTATGGGCATTTCTAAAACTTCCCACTGATATCTTACAATTTTATCATCATCAGTACTAACTGAAAAAAATGCATAAAAATCGAAAATATTGCAACGAGTATGTAAATGTTAGAAACATGACAAACATGTATGTATAAGATACAGTTCAATATACTAAGTGAATTACCTAATGTATAAATAGCTATTATGTTCAATAATAATAGTACACAGTGACCGTAAAAAAAATGTTTGGAGTTCGATTCTTAAAATATGTTCGAACAAAAGCAACCAAATTTCACATAGATCGACCACTATATACTGATTAATATAAAAAAACCCCCTCTTTCACACAAACTAGAATATCCCGTAGTTGGCCTAATCATCCAGTCAAAAGAATTATGGAAATCACAATTTAAATTACATATCTTACTTTGGCAACAAATTTTAATTAACAGATCAATGACACTTTCTGTACTATTGGTCAAAACTTGCAATGTTGCACCATCCTTTAAAGGTGGCTATGTTATCACCATTTTCACTGTAAACATGCTCTTCAAATGGCCTCACAGCCAAAAATCACAAAGAATGAGAAAAGGAACTGCAAGGAAACTAAGGGTTTATTATCATCTCATCTATAAAATGTTGTAGAAATCGATGAACACATTGTTCGATGCGAGATGAAGCTCCATTTTGCATAAATATGTTAGATTGTAGGCAGTAATGCCTCACTAAGCGATGCAAATTCATTAAACCACTGTCTCAAAAATATCAAAATAAAACTGTTAATGGAAATAATGATGATTTCTATGGCTCTTTTGGTTAAATAACTTGGTCAATCACATGTTCAACCTAATATTACAATTCATGGCAAACAATGCAAACTATATTTTTTTAGAGAAAATCATAAACCATGATCGAAATAGTCTATACATCAAATATGATTACATTTGGCTGAACATATTTCTTTAAATCAAGTTCCATACTACTATGTAATATAATTTTATCATTTTCATACTTACATGAGCCGTCAAGAACGGTATCTTTATTTGGAAGTTTTATAGTGACATTCGATGGCTGAATAATAGCAACAGGAGGTTTATTTTCTCTTTCAGCTAAATGAAAAGACATGTTTCTGCATTAAAGCATATCAAAAAGTGGAAAAAATAAACAGAGAAAATATTATATCACCACAATAAAATATAAAAATTGTTATTATAAGAGGCTATGAAAGGAAGACATTAGCTACCACCAAGAGATTACAAATGATATTCATCATAAAACATCTGATAATAATCATCAGATAATCAGTTTTATAAAAAATTAACTATAATAATTATACTACGCAATTGTATATGAATTAAAAAGGACTTCCTAAACTCTTCTGCAACCACTTTCCCGACTGACAATTTATAGAATTAATTTTGTCATTAAAAACAAAGTAGTGACCTTCTAACTGTAAAATAAATAAGAAGACGGCTGCACTAATTTATAATAAATAAAAAAAAATTCATTTACGATTATTACTTAGTGATTTTAACGACATTCTATCCGTATGTTTTACTGCTTTTCAGATATGTACATCAAAAAAGGAAAAATGAATTAAACAAGTTTTCTAGCACCCTAATTGATTTTCGACCCACAGTTTAGGAAAACACAGATTTAGGGATGATAGTTCTACAGAGAAGATTTTGATAAATATCAAGAAAAATGGCAGTGTCAATAGATGTTCATGCAGCATAAGTTAAGAGATAAAACTGCTTTAATTCATACATGACACAAGTGAAACAGTACACGCACAAAAAAAGCAATAAAAAGAATGTACTATTTATAATGCATATACCTCCATTTGTATAGTAGTTTTTACACATAAAATTCTTCAAGAAAATCATAATAAATATACGCATTTTTAAACATATTACTTATGGTCTACCTACTAAACATTTAACAAAATATGAACCATGGTAATTTTAGTGAATAGTAAACCAAGACTAAGTGGAAAAGTTTATAATTCATTCGAAAATCAGAAGAAATATTGTGTAACTTTCAATTATATTCTTCACAAGAACATCACAGCACATTTCACAGAAACTAAATTCAAAATCAGGATTGTGGCAGTCTAAATCCAAAATCAGCTTATGTAGGAGAAAATTCGATACATAATTTCTAAATTCTATAAATCAAAAGAAAACCAAAATTAGAAGAGTATGACTATATCTCTGGTACTTTGCACCAAGCTTCCAACCCTTCACATAAACCTAAATTTAATTATAAAGGGAATTAGGGTATAAATTAATATCCTAATATGCTTTTCCAAACTCGAAGGTCTGAGGTACAAATTTCTTATGGTAAAATAAAGCAAAGTCTAGGGATTTTGACAGCTATTCAAACACCTGAATTCATACTGTCTCATTTCAATTTTTTTGAAAAAGGATAATGCAAAAAATGCATCAACATTAAGAATTTTTCTTTGGTTATTGAGATATTATCTGGTTAACTAGTGAGCTATTTATACTTACAATAGTAAAATTCTTTTATTTATAGTGCTCTGAATTATCATGTCACTTATTTTTCAGCAATAATAAAATGCCAAAGATTAAATATCAACGTCTAAGAATTATATCAACTCTCGCTCTATTATTGAGATTATAATGTATTAGGTTGATTAAAAATCAGAAGAAAAGATCAATTGTGCAACTAATGTACACAAGAAACAACAATGAAAAATAGAAAATCATGTGCATAAAAAGCTAGAAGGTAAAAACAAAAACATAGGTACTTACGAGGTAGAACAGTAACATTAACCATGGCTTCACCAAAAGCATTTCCTGATGTTACAGAAACTTTAAATGTGTACAATCCTGCCCTTAACTAGAAAAAAAAAGAATCGGGAATCTTATCAGGAAAAAGTATGTAACAGCCTTAAAGGCCAGTAATTAAAAGTATCTCCCAAACATGAATTTAATGAAATATTGTCTTAGATAAATAAAATTATAAATAGTTAATAAAATTAATAAATAAAATAAAATTATTTCACACATGAAAAGACAAGTCCCAATGAATAATAACAATTCAGATAAAGTACGGAAGGGAACAAGATAAAATTCAAATACTTTCGATGAAATAAAAACTCAAAAACACATATTTTACTACAGAAAAACTAAAAAACATTTAAAGATTGTAAGCTTACAGTTATTTATTGAAGATTAGATTGAATAGAAATCAAGACATTTCTAATGATAGCACAGAACCACAAGAAAAAGAATTCATACTTGAGATTTTCTATATATAAAATAATATCAATTCCATTTTTCAAAACAATAACGAGAATTTCAAGAGGAAGATCGTCGTCATGCATTTTAGAAGAAAATATATCAATTCTATTATTTGTGACTTTTTAGGAGGATCAACATGTTACCAACAAAAAGGCAGGGAGAAAAAATAAATAAATAAGAGGAATTAATTATGACAGAGGCAAATACAGGATACAATGTCAAGAAATTTTATTCGTATTTTCTTCTTCATACACCAAATACAATTCTAAAATTCATTAAATAATTGAAAGTTCCAAAGGAAACAATCTTGCTTCGTTCCCGTTCAACATTAAAACAATTCAATTAAGTTACTATACATAATTCAATTAAAAGGATATAATATGTAACAATATTCCAAACAAATGATTAAACAGGGTGACCAGCATTTCTTCTGTTTGAATTTCCGTGACTTTCCCCTGACATTTCCAAGCTTTTTAAGAAATTTCCTTGACGTTTTTCGGATGTTTCTGATATCTTCAGAACGATATCATTTTTTTTTATTCTCTTTAATTATGCCAAAATATGATCTTAACTTTATTTAAAAAATTATTCTACTCTATTAACTAAAATCAATGTAAAGTAAAATTTAATTCTCAGAAGACCCCCCCCCCTCATTATTTTCACTTATTGAATTTCGAATAAGCTTCAATTATGTAAAACCTCTTCCTTTTTTTTTTTTTTTTTTTTTTTTTTGCAAATATATTAATCAATGCCACAAGAAACGTGCCCATCTAGAGCGACTTTTAGGCAACCAGTCATATTTCAGAATTGTATGTCAGATTTACTCACGAAAAATGCAGTACAAAAATATATGCACACAGGTGGAATGTTCAAGAATGAAATGATTTATTTTCTTCCAATGGGGAGTCCTCTACCCATACTGTGTACCAACATGCCAATCAGAACTGAACAGTAATTTTACTAACAGAAAAAAAATTAATTTACAAATACAAAATGAAATTTCTGCATCAAAATTATAATTTTTTTTTCAATGAAATCAAAATTGCATTGACTTTTAGCTCATCAACTATAATAATAATAAAATCACTTGCTCGCTGGCTAAATGCTTAGATTGTAAAATAGAATTGTCTTTTAATGGACTTTTACTGCACACAGTTCTCTAAATTCAAGATTAACAAGAATTATTAGAAGATGTATCAAAATCTAAATTACCCTGGGAGATCAATATTATTTACCCTTATACTCAAATTTACAAAAAAGTGCTTAGCCATAAGCGTTGCAATGACTATTTCTCTATATGATTTGGTCTTGGTGTCTGGATTTTTATATTGGTTGGGTATCTATTTGATGGTACCAGGAAACAATAACCATCACTTTCATTTTCTATTTGATTAAAATGGGTATGCACACAACAGGCTGGAGTAATTTAACCAAACACATATAAGAACACGGACAAAATGGAAGAAAAACTTTTGCACTTTAATATATTGTCGAAATCTTAGAGAGATCTAGTTGCCTACAGCAATTAGTGAAATTCAGTTAATGGACTATGTTGCAGACATGGTTAAGAGTACTTGTCACAATTTATAATTTTATTACCTTTGAGAGTTTCAGATTCTTTGTATTTTGATCTTGCATTGTGCCAGTTTCATCACCTTCTGGATGAGATATCAGGGTCCATTCATATTTATAATTTTCACTTTTCCCTTTGAATAAGAAAAATAATAATAAATAAACAAAAAAAATTTATGAAATACCATTGAATGGTTTCAAGGCTAGCTGTATTCATCAATGCGTGGATAAATTCTTTCTTTTTAAAAAAAATAAAATGATTTTCATTTATTTATTTTGCTTATAATTTTATCAACTCTTCACAAACATTTTACCTTTCTTTTTTGTATGTTTATTTCAAATCTGAGAACGTATAAAAGCAATGACAAAAAAGAATTCAGTAATTACCTAAAGAAACATATCGAATTTTGGTAAGTTTAGGTCATTCTATGATAACCCAATCAGACAGGAATTTCAGACATACTTTAAATTCACATGATGAAACATTGGTGATTGAATGAGGTTCATTATCGTTGTAACAAAGGCTTCAATCTCCTACCTCCCTTTTTTTTACAATCACCATCTCAAAATTTTTAGCCATGGAATTTGCAATAAAAAATTAAAAGATTCACTCACACTCAAATAAGTTCTACAAAATTAATGCAAAAATCCATAAACAAACAGTAAATCAATGCAATCCATAGAAAAAAGATAAGAAGTATGCACAAACTATTTATTCTTCAGATGTATTATCATCAACCTGAAAGCATCTTTCAAAAACAAAATTCTTTGTCTTAAAACATTTTTGAATTAACGAATTAACGAACATTAAACGAATTTTGAAAGTTATCAATGTTACTTTAAATGTTAGTATTTAGTAAATACATACATTAAGCTACTAAATAAAAGTATTATAACGTCTTTTATTTTATTTTTATTTATTATTATAACGTTTTTTATATTAAAAGTATAATAACGTTAAATAATTAGCAAATTCCTTATTATTAATAATTTATTCTCATATTTGCTCTAATATTAATGTGAAGAACAATTTGCTTCATAAGCGCTAAGTCTTTATTTCATAGTTTGCAATCTACATAAATCTATATCAGGGTTAAAAGTTTCCAAAATACATAATGTATTTTTGACCAATCATTTGCTATCCTGAAAAAATCTTTTAAATTTCGCCAATGTCAGTAGAAATATAAAGAAACAAGTTATGTTTTTGCAGTTTTATATAACAGTGACCAAAAAATACCAGGAATTGTAGAAAAACAAAACATTTATTGCATCTCCTTCAAAGTAATCTCCGATTGCAACGCAATTCAGTCTTCTTTGATGATTAGGACTTAGCCTTAAAAAAGAATGCATCTAAAGCATCGCTTTTAAAATGGGTTGGCATTAACTATTTAATAAACATGTGTTTTAAATCTAGACATCCCATTAGGAGTGATAAAATAGGATAAAAAGTGAAATTCAAATGATTTATTCTAAGTGATACATTTGTATCAGCTGATTTTCAAAAGAAATGTTTAATGCACGCTAACAGTGGCATAGCCCTAGAATATATTTTCGCCCCTTAATCATTATGAGTGGGCTTAGCAAAAGTAAATGACATTAATGAAAAATAATATTCTTTCACCAAATTATCACATTCAGTTCGGAAAAGTAGAAAAAATCACTTATTTTTTAACACCCTGCTTGCTATACCATTGAACTTCAGTTGAAAATCACAGGGTAAAGGCTGCCAACATAAGAAACGAAATTGCTCTCCATGATAGAACTCGTATTTCATCAAAAAAGTAAAAATCAGACAATCTTATGCTTTACACTGAAAAGCAGGGCTGGCACAAATGGAGGGTGTCTGGAGGGAGACACTGGTCTACCTGTTGCATATAATATACCACCTTTTCAGGGTGTAAAAAACTTTTGGGGAAAATTCTCAAAGAAATTTTTGCGATTTTTTCCCCCTTATTAGTAATTTTTTTTTCTATTACGAGATTTATTGCGCATACAACAAGGATAGCAGAGTTCTGGGCATTGTTAAGTATAAATATTTTGGTATCATAATCATCAACATTTTTCAAGACAGAAAATATTGTTTTTGCCAGTTGTATGGCAGTAATTACAGTTTGCATACAATATTTAAAAATAGATCTGGAGAATATGCATCTGTTTTTGTAAGAAAGCAATATTAATTTGAACAGAAATAATTAATATACGAGGGTTGGAACTTTAATAGCGGCAACACTGCTGTAAAAACACCACGGAACAAAACCAAAGAATGTCACGTATGCCACACGTTAGCTATATATCTACCTTACTTCTCAGAAAAAAAGACTCGTCCTTCCTAAGTCACGTGCATGCGGAGTGACGCGAAGAAGTGATCCTTGTATTAGCTGGCGGTCTAAAGTAAGTGTTGTCAGGATGTTTTTAAAACAATAACAAAGAAGTTGGATAAAAATTGAATGCGCCAGATGTCGTACAACACGACAATGTCATCTAGGACTTCAACAGGTTTGCGGGGAATCTGCTTTAACTTGCAGAACTGTTGCAAGATGGGTAAAAACCTTCAATGAAAGACGCCAAAATGTGGCAGACATGCATTGGCCAGGTCTTCCTAGTGTCAGCGAAGCAGAAGTGCATGCTGTTGCCGCACTAATGGGCAGTGATTGATACCAGACCATTCGAGAGCTGGCCCGACAGACAGGATTTGCGCATACGAATGTGCTGCACATTCTGAAGGAACACCTGAGAATGAGAAAAATTGCTGAGAAAAATGGGTTCCACATCATTTGACGGAAATGCAGAAATGGCTACGATACGATGCTGCTCGAACCCACCTGGAGAGCTATGAGCGCGAAGGAGAGGCTTTTTTACGCCGTATCATTACGCTGGATGAGACTTGGGCCAGATCGTACCAGCCAAAACTGAAACACCAATCAAACGAATGGTGTCATTACGGGTCACCACGAAGTTCGAAATTTCTTCAGAACTCCAGCAATATGAAAGTTATGCTGATTCTCGTGTATGACTGTCATGGTGTCATCCTAACGCATACCGTTCCCCTACAGCAGACCGTCAATGCGCAGTATTACTGCTCATTTTTGGAGCACCATCTCAAACCAGCTCTGAGAAAAAAACGGCGCCACTTTCTGTAGAGCATCCCTATCATTTTGCATGACAATGTTCGGCCGCATGCAGCGCAAGTTATGGCTGATTTTCTCGATCGATGGGGCTGGGAAGTACGTTACCATCCACCATACTCCCCAGATCTAAGTTCTTACGACTTTGACGTAATTCCTAAGATATAGGAACCACTTCGTGGCATTCGCTTCAAAACTGTTCCAGATATTCTTGCGGCAGTAGATGGTCCATTCGAACTATCAACAGAACAGGTGCTGCTACAAGTGTTCTGAGATTTCCACATCGTTGGAAACGGGTTGTACGCAATGCTGGCGACTATATTGAAAGACTGTAAGACATGGCGACATGAATCACTTTTATATCCCATATAAACAAATAGTTACCACTATAAAAGTTCCACCCTCGTAAATGCAACAGTACATTTCTCGAGGTGCTGCTGCCTTTTACGAAATGAATATATTGATAAAAATTGCACCCAGTTTCAGTATATGCCAAATTATCAAAAACTGTATGCAAATTGTAATGCTTAAGAACATGTTTGAAATTTCTCATGAATTTGGAAGTCACAGTAACAAATGAAGAAAATTATATTTTTATCATATAATAAAAAAAAAGGCTTGATAAGATATATTAAAAAAGCAGGATTAGCTATTAGGAACCACTATCACTAGGAGCTGGTTTATTATATTTTACAATAAGTACGTTTGTAATAAGTAAATATTGAGCAAGTTTCCCATTTTGGGCTATGTCTGTTTTGTAATATCATGTTTATTTATATTATTGAAATGTGAATTGCACCATTTTATATTTGGGAATGGACACAAAGCTGCACTATCAATTTATAAATATTTAAATTAAATGCTTTTCTCACATTTAAATATATAACATATGTTCTACTATTCTTACATGTTAAACCTTTGTGAGGAATGTAGTAAGAAATATGTTAAAATGCTGTTTAAAGATACAGAGATGCTGTTGCTGATATACACAAATAACAGGTAATCGTATATGAATTCAAAGATAATTTGACCGTCAAATCCTATTCTTTGTTTTGTTTGAGCTCGAGTTAAATTTAAGATGGCTCTAATTAAGGAAACATAATTACGAAACTTTGTTAGTGGTGGATGTAATTATTTCTTTTGAAATGCGCACGCGCACGCACACACACACACACACACAAACACAACCTTTCTTTTGAAAATGATGGAATTAGAGTTAAAGTTCGATTTACCGAAGAATTCGAATTTAAAGAAATTGAATCTGGAAATAAATAGCACAGCGAAAATGAGCGACACCTTTTATCTTAAAAAAAGCCAGTAAATATTTATTTATAACATCTAAGAGAATTAGTAGATAATGCATAATTAATAAATGAACAATCAGCAATTTTATTGAAGGAAGTAAAAATAATTATTACGGAAGAGTTTAGTAATTTTAAAATTTTCCCAAAAATTAAGTTATGCAATAAACATGTTCAGAACTTTGAACATTAAAACTATACAATAAAACTTTGAATAAGGAATATAGTTCACATTTAATGCTTTCATTTAAAAAAAGTGAGAAGTTTTATAAATTAAATACTTAGTACATCAGTAACATATATAAAGACATTAAAGATATTCACTAAAGATACAAGACATGGATTTATAAAGAAAAAATACAGAACAATGCATTTTTTTTTACAGTTTTCTATTTTCATTCCAAATTATAGTCTATGTCTAGGATTTATTTTGGATACCTTAAACATTAGGTTGATAGAAAATTTAAGGGCCAAAGAAAAAGTAAAATTAAAAATGCTCGAAATAGCCAAGATCCACTGTATATGAAAACATTTTGAAATCTAATGAAATTAACAAGGTTTCAGTCCCTCAATAAAATGATATATAAAAAAAACTCATTAAATTGTCTATAAAACGTTTTAAAGTAAACTAGACTACTGAATATAGATGTTCTTCTTATAAATTCCCCAACAAAGAATTTATTTTCAAACAACTATTATGGAAGATTTCTTTTTGCAATGATTTTTATACGCTGCGTTCCTAGTTGCAAATGCTTTAGCTTCTCATTTAAGATTTTATACTTTTCCCCTTAATATTTCATAATGGTTCAGCCAAATGATGATCCAATTCAAAACGCATTGGGAACAACGAAGATAATGGTATCAAACGATACCTAACAGACTAAACAAGGATGTTGTAGCGATTTGGTAATAGCGAGGACCAAACTCGTAAAGTTTGGGTTCGTAGCCGAGTAACAAGACCACAGGACAAAAGTAATTACTCGTGTCCCGTAACTGTTATCTGCCTTATAAAGTTTCACCACATTATCTCACAGTGTGTCGGAAGTGAGACAAATTATATTTCCCCCCGCTTTTTAGTGGTGTTATTGGCTGTTGCGCCTTACTCATTTTTTATTGGCTGATTATTTATCAGCTTTGATTTATTTATTGGCTGATTATTTATCAGCTTGATTTCTTTATTGGCTGATTATTTGTCAGTTTGATTTATTTATTGGCCGATTATTTGTCAGTTTGATTTCTTTATTGGCTGATTATTTGTCAGTTTGATTTCTTTATTGGCTGATTATTTGTCAGTTTGATTTCTTTATTGGCAGAATATTTGTCAGTTTGATTTCTTTATTGGCAGAATATTTATCAGTTTGATTTCTTTATTGGCAGAATATTTATCAGTTTGATTTCTTTATTGGCAGAATATTTATCAGTTTGATTTCTTTATTGGCTGATTATTTATCAGTTTGATTTCTTTGTTGGCTGATTTTTTATCAGCTTGATTTTTTTTTCGGGTAAAGAACGCCACAACAACTGTACAAAGTTGCGGTTTTTTTTTTTTTTTTTTTTTTTGTCATCAGATCACCAATATAGCATTTGGTAATAGCGAGGACCGAACTCGTAACGTTTGGGTTCGTAGCCGAGTAACAAGACCACAAGATAAAAGTAATTACTCGTGTCCCTTAGCTGATATCTGGCTTATAAAGCTTCATCATAGTGCTAAGGAAAAAGGAATGGATATTCAAAGTGAGTGACAACTGACTGAAACAGACAAATAAATGTAGGAAGATGAAGTTTATATGCTGAACTGGTCCTGAAAATGAAAACTCATCATTCATTCGCATTATTGAAAGGATTTTGTAAGAAAGTGTCAAATGGAAATGAATTTCAAGAAAAATTGAATTGTATCATAAAAAGATAATAATGATGAATAGCACGTACTGTTAAAAGTACGTGATATTTAAAAAATAATATTATGGAACAAATATATTTCCCCAAAACGGAAACAGATGGCTCTAGTCTGACAGGGGTTGTGTAGATTGACAGTTCGAAGATGCGTCAGAATCACTGAGATGGCAAGACGTCTAGAAAAGTGGTTTCGCGTGGAAAAACGAGTATCAATTATTTCTTCTGATAAAAAATGTGTCACATTTAAAATTCACTTGTTTATAGTGAAATTTCAGTGAGTAGACAAAATGTAGCGAAAAGATATCGCATTTTTCAGTCCAGAAGAAAGAATGTGGAAAACCAGAATAGGGCAGTGAGTTGCATCCATTTTCTTCAAAGACAGACATCAACAGTGTAAGAGTTGAAGAAGTTATTCAAAATGATTGACGTGTCAAGGCCATGACCAATCGCGTCAATGCCAGATATGAGCTAGGGTACTATGCAACGTATTGTTTCTGATGTGCTGCTAATACTCTAAAGTTTATGCCCAATGGGTACTCTGTTCATTATTTGAGGAGCAAAAAATCACATGAATGATGTGCAGTCTCAAGTTTCTTTAGAGTTACTATTCCGAGAGCCAGCACTTCATTGATTACATTGTTACTGGGGACCAAACATGGTTTCATTATTTCTTTCCAACAACCAAAAGAGACACTATAAAGTGGAAACACCCTGAATCACCAAAGAGAAATAAGCTGAAGGTTACACCTCTACCAGCAAAGTAATGGCAATCATAATCTAGGATACTAATCATAATCTACTATCTTGATTAAATATAGAGCATACTCATACTGTTACCGCCAATCCGTATTGTGCAACTTTGACGAACTTATGTGAAACAATCCTACACAAATGCCCTGACATGTTGAGTGAGGGTGTCATTCTCTCTCATGAAAATACCAGACCCCATAATGTTCATAAAAACTGAAGGATTGCGGTAAAATTTCAATCTCCTCCTCTCCCACGCCATATAGCTCGGAGGTGGCATCCAGTGTATTATTTCCTGTTCCCGAAATTGAAAGAAAACTTATATAAAATAAGGCTATCTTCAGAAAGCGTTGTGGAAACACTGGTTCAATGGACAGGGAAATTATTTCTACTAAAATTGATTGAACAAGTTTGCCCTGCGTTCCGATAACTACCTGAATATATTTAGCGATTATGACGAAAAGTAATCGGAAAGTAAGCCTATTAATTCCATTTTGTATTTTCAGTGCACTGTTAATAAATAATTTTTCATTACCGTTGTAACAGTTTTTTGGATCCATCCTCCATCTACTATAGCAACAGTAGGTAGCGAGCGCATTACCCTGCTTATTATTCGAATGAATAAAAAATCGCATATATGCGCTCCCCTAGCCAATTAGACAGTTTAGTCGGACTGAATTCGCTCGACGTGAACAATCCGATTTAACTGTTCAGTTGGTGAAGGTACTGCGTGTATGTACCTAGTCTAAAATCGCTTTAGTTTATAGTTTATATGAATATAACTTGATATTCCTATTTTTTATGCAAAATAATATTTTATTTAACGGTTTCTCAGCAGCAAATTACATAAATTTCTTTAACTGCATGTAAAGGTATATGATAACAAGAAACATTCAAATGCTACATACAGAATGTGTCCTGAAAACCATCATTACCTTCAGGTTGCTTTAAGGCATATGCTGAAAGGGTGACTTCATTCTCTGGTAACTGTAATGTAACATTATCGCCAGCAGAAACAACAAGTTGATGAAAAGGAGAGGATGTTGTAGATAGTAATTTTTCAGTAAGGTTCTTTCCCAAAGGAGAAGCCTGAAATTTTTTGAAAAATGCATTATATTTTTGGTATATAAACTGCACACGATTATTTAACAAATCAATGACTTACGTAAATTTGTACAAGGATTCCTAACATTAAGGCTTAAAAATTTCTAATAGTATCTCGAAAAATTAATACGAATTCAGCAAGCGCATGAACAATATCAAAAAAATTACGTATAGAGGTAGGTTTTAAATACATATTTTCAATAAAGAAACACTTTCCTGCAGTCAGTAACAACTCACGTTGATAGCAGCACATGGAAAAAATATAAGGTTATTTTTATGCCCAGATCAATAATCTTGAATATGATACTAAGGAATTTTAAATTAATTAAATTCAGTAAATTAATGAATTTTAAAATTAGTATTGCTTAATTTCTTATGGGTTCGCTATTTTTTAGATGACAAAATTATTAAAAATTTGATCATGGGGTTTTCTGAAAATTATGATTCATTTTTTGTATTGTTTATTTCGAACTTTCATTTTCTGTTCTTCTGAATGCAAACAAACAATTACAATTAAAGATATCACTATAAGAAAATAAATGAGTCAAGATACAAAATATAATACTATGCTTCAACAATATTGTTTTGTTTTTTACAATGCATAATTTTAAATTTATCATTCTGCAATTTTATATTCATCATTCTTTTTACTTTATATTTCATATATAGAAGATAATTTTTTTTATCATCGGTCAACATATATAGTTTACATTCATAGCATTTAATAACATGTATTATATTTTCAAATTAATTATTTGAAAATTCGACTTCTCCTTTTTATAAAATTGTCAGTTATGAAAGAATAAATCTTTGTAGTCAATGAAAATTATCCTTTTTAACAAAAATTTGAGCCATATTATGCTTTAAATTAATATTATATAGCTATCTCCTTTAATTTTTTTGAAAAATACGTTGAATACGGTATCATGGCCTTCTTTTTACCTAAAAATCTCACATGAATTTTTTTTTTTTTAAATCCTCCACTTTCCACTCACTACGCTTTATATCCATCAAATATAAAAGGAAAAACATCCTCATGACAACGGGTTTCTTTCTTTTTTTTTTTTTTACATAATACACCTGGCAAAATAAAAGCTGTAAAATTTTATCTCTGGCTGTTGTCAAAATCGCAACCCAGAGATGGGTAGGCATAAATACAATGTCTCGCGAATATAACGCTATCTTTTGTAGCTTTTTGTGCATTTCAGTTTGGCTGGTTTTTATTAATAGATAGTATAGAAGTAATATACAAATAACTCAGAAAAACCAGAATTACTTGATTTAAAACAGTAGGTGGAGAAACCGAGAAGCTTGTAATTGCATGTCTTCTTTTACAAATGCCTTGTATGTCACGTTCGTAACCTTCTTCACAATGACAAATCCCACTACGAGCTCGGTTATTTTTTGGAACACATTCTTCATGTTGTAAACATTCATTCGGGACTCCATAAAGACAAGCTTTGGGTGGAGGTGTGAAAAACTCAGCAGCACTTGCATCTAGTAACGACTGTCCAGTTTCTTTAAGATCATCATCCGCAACAAAATCGTCATAATCTTGGAATAACGATCTAAAAAACATTGCAATTTTATGTTGTCGAATGAAAGAAACTATTATTATTTTACAGAAATACAGCACATTTAGTAAATAAAATATCAATAGATAAGCAATGTAACAAAGTCTTTATTTGCTAATTTAGTGACTCTTTTTTCATTAATATATGCTTAGACAAAATTTGAAATATCATATATCAATTCAATAATGCTAATGATTTTAGAACATACATTTCCATTTTCTTTCAAATTTAATTTGATTTAGAAATATAAAGTAAAACAAAAATGGCTTAGTAATTTCTTGAAACTATTGAATTCATGGCAACGTTAGACTTTTTATTCTTGTACAATTAAACTATTAATAAATAATTTAAATACTGAAAAATACATTTTAGCATGCTAGGAGTAACATAACAAAGGGACTGCACAAGTTTCATGCTTCAAAATCAATCCTTTAAGGTTATTGTTGAGCAACCGAAACAAAAGGATTGAAAACAATTATTTTTAGTTAGCAGCTAATAAAGAATCAGCTAAATATATACACGATATAAATGAAAGAAATGGTTAGCTAACTTTATTAGAAAGAAAGAATGGGAAATGCCAATAATCTGTTGCTTTTTTTAAAAGTTTTAAAGATCTGATAGTAAAAACTCAAATATATATTCCAAATATGCATTCATATGAAATCTGGATATTAATTATTTAGAGATATCAGTCTATGCAACTGTATTGGGGAAAATATTTAAAAACAAATGTGAATTACTTCAATTCAAATGCTTGTTATTTCTAAATAAAGCTTAATTGGTTATTCAATTTAAAAAGGTTCAATCTGAATCTATCATAAAATAATCCTCAGTGCTTATGATGCAGTGATTCATATTTGCTACTCATTCTGCATGCATGTATGGTTTTATTTTCTAATAAAATTCAATTACCCTGTATTAACTAATCTATACACAAGAAATTCTATTAAACTATTTTTGTCAGTTTGAAATGAATATTCACAGACTCATGGTATTCACATGAATGTTGGATAGATGTTTACAAAAAGATTTTCAATTTCAGCAAAATAAATTTTTTTAAATATTTGCTACCAGTCCAAAATAATTTGCTTTTCAGCCAAGAAAACAGTCGTAAAATAAAGAAACATTTTATTCTAAAATAAAGCAACAGCGCCTATATAGAAGTTACAAGTTTAGAGAATTTTTTTCACTTTTCAAGTTGATAAAATATGCCGTTCAAAGTCTTTCCGATCAATTTTAAACTTGCATCAAGAATGTAGTTTCATCCTGACACGGATTAGATACATTTGAAATAAGAAAAACACAACACTTTTAAATTAAGAAATATGACGCATATAATTAAGCACCTACTTTCAAACAGTTACTAGCATAATAATGTTTAAAAAAAAAGTTACTGCACACATTTATTCAAATTTTAATAAATACTTCCACTTAAAATCTTATAACTTTAAACGAGCAATTCTTGTATAAATTTAAATTTATTTTGTGTATCTTGGAACCGGCTCTACCGATTTGTATGACATTTTATATTTAAATAAAGTTTTGCTTTTAAGTTTACCTATATATGTGTCTTTCCTGAAATGACGCGATTTTACAGAATAAAAACATTTTTTTTATAACTATTAGAATAAGTATATTCAACTTTCTTATAACTAACTATTAGATCCTATTTCTATCTGCTTTCATGCTGGCAATGTCATATAGCGCATCTCGGATAGGATTTCACTTAGGTAAATCTGAGTTCAATATATGTTGAAGCTGCTAAGGATATGAGATTTAGATATCAATGTAATCGAATAAAAGGTGATAAATTAAATTAAGTTTACTTTAAAAAGATGAAGACAACGGCGAAGTTTATTTTTAACTTTATGGAATAACAGATTCAGTAAAATAAAAGAAGGTATTAAAAAATGAGTAAAGAATGAGTATTGAATGCAATAATGACGAAGAAATAAAGAAGATAAACTGAATCGTACGACTTATTGAAATATTCAGAAGTTAGGAGACCCATCAAAGAAACTTCATTTTTACTATCGGACTGAAGAAATTATGGATCTCGATAAGAGCACTGAAAAATTAAAAAAGGAAAATGAGAAATGGACAGAAGGAAAAATTGATTGTGAATATCTTTAAACCAAAGTGTGGTACAAACTGGATAAGTTCTTTGGATTCAAATTCTTTCTTCGAGATTATGAAAAGAAAAACCAACATCGGCAGGTAAGATATTAAGCAGTACTTGAAAACAAGATAGTGATTCATGTGTTACAAATCTGGTCGTTTAGCAAAAAAAAAAAAAAAAAAAAAAAAAAAAAAAAATGAAGAAATGCAGTCAGTGATTTGGTAATTTGAAGTAAATGTGGAAAAGGATATTTAAATAATGAACATGCAAATGAAATGGCAGACCTTAATTATGTAAGGCATAATGAACTAAATAGAATTACGAAACTAGCCTGAGTGTAATAATAAAAGCTGCAGTGCCATGTAAAAACAATCCACACCATTATGAAGCCACCAGCGGCTCATCAGCTTACACAGTGCCTGGTTGACAACTTGGTTGATTTCGTGGGGTGTGCGCCACTCTCGAACTCTACCATCAGCTTTTACCAAATGAAATCGTGACTCATTTTACCAAGCCACGATTTTCCAGTGGTCTAAGGTCTGACCGATAAGGCCAAGAGCCAAGGAAAACATTTGCAGGTGATGCCGTGCTATTAGTAAAGGCACTCGAGTCGATCTTTCAATGTCGACTCGAGACTTCAAATTTCACCACACTGACCTAACGGACACGCCCGTCATATTTCCTATCTTGATTCCTGAGATTATTTCATGCTTATTTGTTAACATTGACAATTTTACGCACACGTCGCTGGTCTTGGTCATCAGGTTCAGCCGATCAGCCACCACATAGCCCATAGCGGGAAATTATGCCTGAAAGTAGGTATCCTCGGCGCACCCTTGACTGTGGATCACGTAATGTTGAATTCCCTTACGATTTCTAAAATGGAATGTCCTATGCGTTTAGCTTCAACGACCATTCGGCGTTTAAAGTTTGTTAATTCTCGTCTTGCGGCTATAATCAAACCATAATCTTGTCTCATGTATCACTTTAATACAAACGAAAGCCCTGTCAATGAACTGCCCATTTATATATTTCGTACACGATATTAATGTTATCCGTATATTTCCATATTGCTATACCATGACTTTTCCCACCTCAGTATATATGTTACCAAAACCTTGGTGGCTACTTACCTAACTTTAACCACATTGCATGCAATTTTAAACCTCTTTCAGCCATTTTTGCCAAAAAAAAAAAAAAAAAAAAAAAAGCAATATTTTGATTTAAAGAACAATACTTCATAGCGATCAGTATTCGGTGGAATTCAGGCAAGATAATCAATATCTGTGTTTATAGTCCTTCCCGTAGGAAACTATAACCATTTTTGAAAAATTTTGCGAGAAGTAATATGGATAAAAAGGTAGCGTTAGCGTTAGGAGTTCGGGTGAAGCTCAAAGGCGACAGACGGCAGAAGAACAATTCTCTTAGAATTTACAAAGTAATTTGATATTGCAATTATGAATTTCCATGATTTACCCCCAACTTCTTTATAACGTATGGAGTTGAAGCTTGATTTAGACTATAAAAAATTAACGATAATATTTCGCAGATTCAAAGATTCTCTTCTGTTATCAATTAGTGAATGTATGTCGTAGAATATTAAACCAAAAATGCTATTTAAAATTAGCCGCAAATAAGAGTTGTCAACATTTGCCCGACTGGAGGTAATGTTGATATATATTTTTAAAAAGAGAAAAGCTTTCGGCCTAGGGGTATGTAAATAAAGTGAGATTGGATTTTTTAAAATCAAAATTTAGACAATAGAGTAATTTTTAAAGATTAATTTAAAATTTCTTTTATATATGGTCTTAAAAGAGTTCTTTGAAAAGGTAAACCTTCAATGTATAAAATCTGATTTTCAATTAATCAAATCTATTTTAGGACATGGATCTTCAGAATTTATCCAATAGAAACTCTTTGGTAAATCTATTCCATGTCAGTTCAGAAATGAATTTAGAGATAGCAAGCGGATTCTGCTAGACTGTGCACTTTGGAAGAAAGAATAAGATGAACTCCAACATCAGAGAAATGTTACTTTTGAAGTCTAAATTAGAGATTCCAGGTTCTTGAATTTTAACGAAAAGCCCACCAACCATTATTGTTAAAAACTCATGACTGATGGCTTTTTTTTCGTTTGTATATGTTATAATTGTAATGCCACTGGTGTTGACGATTACTTCCAGAGTTTTCCCTTGATTTTAAATCAGTCACTTGAGATGGGACATAATTAGCCGACAAATTTTAGCATGCCATCCACTCCCGAGGAAAATTCCAAAATATTGGACAGCAATGATTCAAAAGTGGGATGGCCTTTATAAGAACAATTGCATAATCACATGTTCGCATGTCCAGATGTAGCACAGAGAAACTTACAACTGGAGTTGCCAAGCACACAACCTATTAATTTCCAAAAAAATCAAAGAGCAGTTTTTCTAGAAAAAATATGCATTCTCTTCTTACTCCAAACAGCACTTTCCTGGTTTAGTAAGGAACTTACAGCTCCTTAATTTTTGTTCTGTGTCTTCTTTATACTAAATCAGAATTCATGTTTACATCTTTTCTTGCATCTTTTTTAGGTTAATTTATGGACCTGAAAGTATTGTTAGAGTAATTTATTAAAAATATATTCCTTACTTCAGAAACTCCTTTCATATTTACTTCCGTTTTGCAAATACACAAGTAAGGTATTTAATGTTCCATCTTAAAAAATAATTAATAACTCCAAAAAGGTATATTTTAAATAAAATCAGAAACCGTCAATAACAAATAATTGTATAGCAATAGAGAAATAATTTGCTTAGTAAAAATTATGTTTTAGACAGTTTAATAAAACATTAACTGTACATGCATAAGTAACTACTGTTTACTAGTGCTATTTATTATAGCCATCCATTCAAGATGACAGCATTACAAAATTAACAGCTATTTATACAAATTCTCTTTATTTGGTTTTAAGAATAAAACAGAATATTTAAAATAAGTGTTTAATATAATTATGGATTTTTTTTTCTTTCGGTAATTTTTGAAAAAGTCCATCAAACAGTTTTTTTTTTTTTTTTTGTACTTTACATTTGGTGAATGCTAAGAAATTCATGGATAATGTTTAAGAACCAATTCATTTACTTACTTTTCATTATCATCATCAGCAAAATCATTTCCAAATACATACTTTTCACCTGGAAAAAAAATATCTTTAAATTCAGTATTTGTATTACCTTAATCGTAAAAAAAAAAAAAAAAAAAAAAAAATTGTTATACACGCCAAGTGTTACAATATAGTAAAGAGTTCCGGGGTGCATCGCCAAATATAAATGTCTAGGACACAGCGTATTATGCCGCTATAACGGCTGCCGAGATCGACGGCGAATAATATTTAATAATTTTTTAATAGTTTTTATCTGTCCGTTTTGAACGATATGCACAACATGTCGAATACTATTTTTTCTTTTCTTCCTTTTAAATATAATTCTTTTTAATAAAATTAAGTAGTATCTTAGCAATGAGTTCAGTTTGTTCTTTGAAATTTCTTTTCTTTTAATAAAGGGAAAAATTTATTGAAGTAAATTAAAGAAATAAAAGAATAAATTGTGATGGGGAAACAAATTATCACTGATGCAATCGGTAGAATCACCAAACTAACAAAAAAAATCAGTAGTTTTGGAGTTAAGAGCTCTATATTATCCTATTCTCTTTCTCATGAAAGTTTGTTTACATCTCAATACAATGAAAATTATTTGTAAGGCCTGAATTATTTGTGGTTATCTCAATGCTATTTAATAAAACGAAAATATTTCGGAGAATAATATATGATTATTGCAAATAGTTAAAACGAGTGCTTTTGTTGAATAATTTTTTGCATCAATGCAATTAGAAACAAAAGCGGAAGCACCTTGCTGAATAATGTTTTATTATTGCTATTTCTGAAAAGAAAGTGATTTATTGAATAATTGGTGCACATTGTATATAGCAAAACAAAATGTTTGTTGAACAGTATTGTATCTGCGGCTAGTACAGATATTTAAAAGAAAAATATAAGTTTGAATAACACAGTGCATTTTTTCAGCAGTATTCTTTTGAACTTACTGTTGCAGCAAACTCATTTCAGTAAATGGGGTAAAAAGTTTATGCTGTACTTGATCTGTTTAGCCTTTTCTTTTTTAAAGAGCAAGTTAATTATTTAAAATAGAAATTATTTGTGCTGCGCTAAATTAATGTACCACTGTATAGAGAAATATATTTCATTTTAATTAAATAATGTGGTCAATACTAATTGAGAAACATTTAAATAATTACTATTAAGAGGTATTTTAATAGGTGTTGTAATTTTTTTAATATAGCACCTTTTTTCTGAAAGTATACATGCTTGGCAAGCGCCCTCCCCCTTTATTTTTTTACCATCCGATTTTTCTTAATTCAGCACCTACGCAATTACAAATACCAAAATGTCGTGTTTGAAATGGACTAGGAAAGAAGATTTAATATCTTTAGCTAAGAACTTAGGAGAGGATCATCTCCTATTCTTTCAAAAATTGATTTTACAGGGTGGGTAGTACTGCTACTGTTGTAGTGCTAGAAGTAAAGTACTGCATAAATTAAGTACTTTTAAGCACCTGAGCCAAAATAATTATAATAAATAAATACATAAAATAAAGCAAAGCACCTTTATACATATACACATATGTAAATCTGCATATTTTCTAAGCATATGATATTTTCTATTTTATAACAATGCACAGTTTTTATTGAATTAAAAAATCAAATGTGCATTCCTTAAATTTTAATATCTATTTCTGTATTTGCATTCTATTATAAAACAATTCTTTTTTGGTCTTTAACAAAAAAATTTAAAAAAAATTAAGTCAACTTTAATAAGATTAACAAAAATCCGAGTTTTTTTTTTTTTATTTCTTAAAATTGACCAACTACAAGTTGATTTAGATGGATACTCATTTCTGAAAATGTCAGCATTGATGCAGAAGCATAGAAGAGCCAAACAGTTTGTATTTGATTTTTATATATGAAATAGCAAATAGGGTTCGACATAGTTGGAATGGAAAGTGTAAATCTCCTGTATTAATTTGTTATAATTAGAAAGTATAATGCACTGTTCCAAATGAATTTCTTAAATAATTTTTTGATAGAAAAGAATAGCAGCATTCAGAAATGGTCAGATTGTAAAAAAAAATGTCTAAATGCTTCTTACTTCTGAAGTTTAGTAAAGACCTTTTTTTCGACCGTTTTTGCATTCCGAAAATTTAATAAAACTTGCTTTTTAACTGATTATATATAATCTTATTTTAGCTTTACAAAATTGCAGAAAAAATGTGATTATATATTCTGCAAAGAAATGAAAATGCTTTAACAACTTCTAGTTTCCACAAATAACGGAAACAAAAAATGTTGTAGCATTTTTTTAAAGTATTTTTTGAATCTAGCACGAGACAATAAATTGCATTGTTTCAAAATTTAACAAAACTCACCAAATGAAGAATCACATTAATGAGCTGCTTTAAAATTTTTAAAGTTTAAATAAAAGCAAAGAAAGCGTTTACCCCCCCCCCCCTCTCATTTATCATGACTTTAACAGTTGTAAAATAGCACGAAGTGACGCTTCGAAAGAGCAAATACATTGTTTTGAATTTCATTATAATAAAAGTCATTGTGTCCAAAACTAATTTTCCAAAAATTACTAAAACAAAAGAAAAAATGCCTTTATTTAAATTTTTATCCTTGAAAAGCTATTTTTAAACCTTTAAAATGGCGTTAAAATAATTTTTGCACGATAATATGTTTTGATGTTACGGTAAAAATACATTAAAATTCTGTTTTTATTTTTAATTGAATTCTGAATTAAAATAAAATTTTGAAAAATCCGTATTTAATCGGCTTCTAATATCCCAAAAATAACTTCCCGAATTTCATGCTCCCAATTAGTTTCATCAACACTGTTCAGACACAGTAACACAGATTCAAAAAATTTACTTTATTTCTTCAAATGACAAGGATATAATTTTTGTAAGAAAAAGTAATAATATTTGAAATCAAAAAGATATACTTTACTTTATAGTTACCAAGAACAAATGCAATAATCTAAACAGCTTTAAATGAATACTTGCCTTTGACTGCGAGACAAATTTTTAATGGTTGAGTAATTAATACATTACGCATTTTTACATAAAAAGTGAAAGGAACAAATTTAATGCCGAGATAAATAATTGATGATAAAACCAATACAATGTAAAATCAATGAATAATATGTTTGCTGCAGTGGTGGGTTTGTAATTCATTACAGAATTAAATTCCTGTAAAAATTCCATTAAAAATCATCATTTGCTGTTATTCGTTGGCAATCTATATACTTATAATAAAGCTCAATGTGTGTGTTGGCGTTCTACAGACCAGATCGTTTGACCTAGAGCTACCAAATTTGGTACATGTATACCTGGAGTCCCTTTTTTTGAATTTTTAATGAGAATTTTAATTATTAAAAACTAACTTTATTAACCCACCGCCAAATGAGTAAGGCTTTTTTTCCCACGCTAATGAGGTTAGGCTTAACATTTTTCGACCGATTATTTCAAACGATTCTGTTTATTTTCTTAATGTTTGATGCATTTCAAATTAAACATTGTTAATTAATCGGTCTTTCAGATTCATGCTGAAGTACTTTTGAATAAAAATAAAACAGATTAAAGGAAATTAAAAATTTCTAATCTGCATAGCGTTACCCTAACTGGCGCAGAAAAATTCACATATTTGCGTTACCATAACTGATGTTGAAAATCTACGCATGCGCAATGTGTTCTGATTGTTGACACCTATTTTCAACGGACGCGGACTTGATTTACATTACTTTTACGTTCGTTGTATGCTTTTGTAATTAAATTGTATTTATGTTAGTTATATATTTTTTTGTATATGCTTATAGTTTTAAGTACATCGTTTTTTTAGCTTTTTTTAAACCTGTTTTCGACCGATTTTTTTAAACGATTCTGTTTATTTTCTTAAGAGTTTGATGCATTTAAAATTAAACATTGTTAATTAATCGATCTGTTCATGATGAATCTGAGAAAATTTTGTAGACAAATTCTTGAGGTATTACATAAATTAAGAAAGATATTCTTTAGTGCCCATAAGGTTTAAATGCTCAGTGACTGTTTTCAGTAATCAGATTATTAAAAAAAATGTTTTGTTTCAGTAAAAAAAAACATTATATTAATTGTAGAATAATCATTTCCACTTTAATTTAAAGCATATATTCAACGGGAGATAACAGAAAATTTGGTAGATACATATTACGCTATGACTGAAGGCCTTTATTATATTATGAGTGAAATATAAGACTATAAAAACTTGAAATTTAAAAATATTTTGATGAAGAATCTATTAAAGTAGGAATTACATAAAATATTTAATTATTAAAATTTTAACGAGCATTAAGATTGGCCAACCGGCTGGTCGCCAAGGGCGACTAGTAGACAGTAAATATGCTGTATTAAGGAAAAAAAACCTTATGAATAATTTCAGTTTCTGAGACAAATAATTTTTTCCCATTTATATATAGTGATAAAACCTCCAGGTTCTTAAAAAAATAAAAGGAACAACAGAAATTGAAACAAAAAATGCTAAAAACATATTTTATAATGATAGTTATTAACAAATTATTCTTTCAGTTAAGAAAAAAAATATAAGCATTCATTTCTAGATGTGATAAATCAAAACAATTATATATTCATAAACTGAATTAAAATGAATGAAATACGAAGACGAATTCAATATTACACACTTAAATTCAAAATTTCATGTTTTTAAATTTTAATTCATTTGTATTTCGAAATTAAAACAATCAAAATATCCATGATAAAGTTCTGTTAACATAACATCTGAAATTAGGCATGTATGAGTAAGGAAGTTAGAATAATCAAATAACTATGACTAGGAAATGATTTTAGAATTTGAGTATTATAAAAACATTGTGAAATGTACACCATCAATTATAATTTGGTAACAAAAATGTACACAAAAAAACTTTATTTAAATGCTATGTGTAACCAATATACTACTGTGATGTATTAAATGTACAACAATGGCAGAAGTAAATTACATACCTGGCATACGAACAATCACCATAAGAGAGTTTTGAAATTTCTTTCCTTTTCTCTTAAGTGGTTTGCATTGCTTGTAACTATGACAACGAATTGTATAGCAAACAGCATGGAAAAGAAAAGCTATATTGCAATTATTATCTTCACAACATGCTTGCACACAGTCAGAGAAAGTTACAGCATCACTTATTTTCTTATATGTGCCTGCACTTAAATTACCATATGGAGTTGATTGAGGATATATATTACTAGTAGAGCTGGAATCTATGCATGCAGAGTGCAAGTCTAAAAAAATAATAAATAAATAAATAAAAGTTGCAAAAATGCATATAAATAAACAGAGAACAAAACTTACAAAAGCTATTAAAATGTTTAATGATAATATTCCAAAATGCAATAATTAAGAAAAAAAATTCTGAAAATTTACTGTTCTTGATAAATTAGTACAAAAAAAATTTACTAGTTCATATCATGTAAAAGAACTGTACTTAGTGTGTGTGAGGACAAAAATTGTGCTAAAATGTCTACTCACTTCAGGACTCATTATACCATTTTTTAAAATGTATGATTTTAGTAAAAGTTCAACTGATATAATTATAATAAACACTAAGTTTTATAATTGCTATAAATGATTCAAATAACATTCTAAGTGGCTTGGCATTTCCTTGCAATTTAATGAAAAGAAAGAAAAATATAAATTTCATCACGAATACAGATATACAGAGTGGGCAAAAAGTCCGTAAAAACTTTAAAAATTTATAAAACCCGGACAATTAAGCAAAATAAAAAACGGTTTGCAGGTTTAGCATCGATAAGTCGTGGGATTTTTTTAAAGGGGAGAAAAAAACATCCGATAGATGGCGTTTTGTATATAAGTGAAAGAAAAGGTATTCAAATAACAAAAATAATGTTACCAAATCATGTACTAAAGCTTTCTTTTATCATACTTTGTTCCACATGTCCACTACCACTGGTGATAACATATTGCAGGCATGTCACAAATCCAGCAATAGCAGAGTGCAGTATGTATATATGACAGCTCTCGGAGGATTGCATCTTTGAATTCCAGCAGATTGGATGGACGGGATCTATACACCCGGGATTTTAAATTTCCCCATAGCCAAAAGTCTCCTGGTGTCAGATCTTTATACCGAAGAGGCCATGGAAACTTTCAAAATCTGCTAATGATTCTCTCGTCCCCGAAAGTCTGTAGCAGGAATTCCTTAACTGGAATAGCAGTGTGACTTGTTGCTCCATCTTGCATGAACGTAACAATAGAAGGCGTTAAATAACGCTGAGCAACTACTGTCACCGTTTTCCACTCATTTACTGGTCACTGTGTTTCAAATGGGTCCTATGATGAAGGAACCTGTGAAGCCACAACACAGTGCGACTTTGGGGGAATGCAATGGTTTCTCAGAGTACATTTGCGGATTTGACCCAGAAGCGACAATTATGTGTACTAACGTCGCTATGGAGTGAAAAATGAGCTTCAAGACCCATTAGGGATCTAGTTCAGTTTTGGAGAGAGCCCACCCGGCAAATGCATCGCTCTCTACGATATCTGACGGTAAAAGTTCATGGCAAAAATGTAATTCTGGAACAAGAGCGGAAGTATTTGTAATCGCCTGTTCCCATTTGCATATTGCCAGCTAAGTCATTCGTATCAGTGCCATTTGCAGCCTGTTTTTTGAATTTTTTTCTTATCTTAAAAAAAAAAAAAAAAAAAAATCCGCGACTCATCAATACTAAACCTAAAACCCGTTTTTTTAAATTTTGGTTATTTTCTAGGATTTTATGTATTTTTAAAGTTTTTAGGGAATTTTTGCCCACCTTGCATTTAGATATACAACATATTAGGACATGAAATAAGCAAAGGGCTGATCTTAATGATTTTTAAGCCATTACTTGCAATTTACAAAGCCAAGGCCATCTTATGTTTAGGTGCCAAACCTTAAATTTAATCACTAACGAATACAGTTTTACACATAATATTGAAATCCACCTTTAACCAATATAATGATATTCTCTTTCCATTGCTCTAGAATTTCAATAACTAATTAAAAAAATCCTTCTTGAGGCACTGGATAGGAGAAAATTCACGAAAAAACTAAGGGTTCCCCCCCCCCTTTCTTTCTTTCACTCTTTCTAGAAGAATTCAAGTTCAAGAAGTAGCTGTTTTTTTCTTTACAGATGATTTCTTTATATTATGCATATACAACAAAATGCAGGTTTGTTTTCTCAACTAAAAACTTAAACTGAAGAGCGGCACTGTTTTCCAAGCATTTCCTTGTCTTAATCCCGCAAGTGTTAACAAGGGTCTTAATTCGTCACATGTATTCAAGAAATAATATTTTGCAAACCGAAATTTTAAAATATAAAAATAAAGGACTAATCAATGTTAAATTTAAATAAATATTTTATATAACTAAATTTGAATGTCTTTTTTCTCTCAAAAAGTCTAAAAGATATCAATGATACCAATTTTATTCTGTAATATTTTTGGAGTTGCGACCCATAATATAAAAGAACTCACAATAAAAAAAATCGATACACAAATTTTTAAATATTATATCTTGTATTAACATTTAAGAACATCACAGCACACCCACAGAGAGATATAAAATAATTAATTTTTTAAATCTATGTGATTCATAATATTATAAATTAGCCGGTGTTCTATTCATAGCATTAAGGACTTATACCCCCTGGCACCGCACCCCCCAATTTTTTTCTACAATTTTCATAATATCTGCTTTGTTTTGCTGTAATTAAATGTAAATTGTTCAGAAATTTAAATTTTTGAAATATTTTACCAATTTAGAAATTTAACATTTTAAAAATTTTCTTAAAAAATTAAGTTTTTATTAAAATGTTTCTTCTCATTCAATTTCCATTACTTGGTGACCAAATTTTTTTCATGGAATCAAGCATCCGATTTTGGATACCTAATTTAGTTTCAGAAAAAATGTTTAATCAAAAGTTTGATTTTTTGAAAAATAGCATATTTTTTCATGTTTGTCAAGATCAGTTTATTCAAGCAGTCATATTTCATCATATTCAAGTTTTCTTTCTTCGAAGTATTATGCATTGAAATGATAAGCCTATTCTTCTAGTTCGATGTCATAATAAGCAACATTTTGGTTATTGAAAATCTCAATTATATCTTACAGTATTCCGGCCGAACAAATGTACCGTCTACTATTTTCCCTTCAAGAAGAATCCTCAAATTGTGTCACAAGAACTAACATGAAAACACAGAAACGGAATTTTGGCAATCGCTCAGAATTCTGCCGCCCTTAGGAGTTTAAAAAATTAATATTGATGGCAAATTTCTTTCTGCGCATGAGAATATCTATGTCTCCCGGAGTAACAGCAGAAGGTAAAACAGAACAGTATCTTTGCCAATCGCAACCTTCTTCGTATTCTTGTCATATGTTTCTATCGCAACACAGACAGTACACACATCAGCATTTTCTGTTACTGTATATATGTGATAACCAAGTAGCTAGCAAGCTGCAAAATGAAATGCTTCTTATAGGCAGAATTGCTTGAAAGTTTCCTATAAATCAATGAGAATAGGGAAATACCAATTTTTTTTTTCCTCTTGATGTACGCTTCATCCGATTCTTTTCCAATTTTAAGAATGATTGCTGCATGCTTCATTCATCAAAAACAACTGCTACTTCATCTTCCTACGGACTATCGATATATACAAATATTATTAACACAATCATAGGTCATTTGCTTTGGATATTCTACTGGAAGAATGAGTACATCTCCAGTAAGAACAAAATGCAAGTTCTCAGTGCTCCCAAATAGTTCTGGAGCTGTGCTCAATAACATCATAAAACGGTTCTTAGACTTTCTTGTAACGCCACAACTCTTAAATAAAGCAATGGGTACTGTTGCAAGCTCGAATATGTCATCTTGTAAATTGTCATATGAATAAACAGTACACATTATTTCTTAGAAAAGCTGCGTTGTACGAAATATTTTATTGATTGAGAAAGGTATTATCTTAGCCATGCCACCTCTTTTTAGCTAGAGAAAGTCAACTTACATTGTATCAGTAACATTTCTTTACAAAGACTTATACAGACACAACTTCGTAATAGTTACATCTTATGCAACTAATCCAGATGTCATTGAGAACAGATCTTGCATATCAATAAAAAAAGTAGTGGCGATATTACTTTGAACTTCTTGCAGTATATTTCACTAAGTTTTAAGCTCTTCTTAATTCAACAAGTGTATTGCTACTAATTACAAACATTTAGCTGAATTTTTATTTGCCCTACAAGCATGTCAGATATAGGCCACAATACCACCTATTGGTACATAGTTGATCGAATGGGTTTTTGTAAGAACTAACATGTGTGGTTGGCGATTTTTTCGGAAGGCCGATCAAATACATTCGGTCATCGAAGGACATCATATGACATTCTCAGTCAATGTTTGGGTTATCAGAAGACGTCATATGACGTTCTCGGTCAATGTATGGTTATCAAAAGAAATCATATGAAGTGTACGGTCAACAATGTGTTCAGAAAGCTACCGTAAAAATTTCTCCCTTGTACGATGCCTCTAACACATTTAAGGTATTCATTTGTGCTTCATCACCACGCAGTTCATGCTTACACGGCTAATTTGAAGAAGCTATCAAGCGTGATTTACGAATTAATCAACTTTTCTTTTCAATTATACCCATACCTTGGAAGAATAACCGAGAAGACTTAGCTAAAGTAAATATCCTGTTGCAAGAAACATGTGAAGCATTTTTCTATCGCTTATTTGAATAAGATGTAATGTCAAAGTTACTATTTTAAAGTAGTGTAGCCATGGTTGTAATGGCTTCCCTTGTTCATTGAGTATAATTTGTTGAAAAACTTTTTTCCATGTTTGTAGCAACTTGATCTTTTTATTCAATTAATAACGGTGAATTGGCGTCAAAACTGCATGGCAGATATTCAATTACGTTTGAAATATACATTTTTTTATGATTATAATTAAAACAAATGTTGTATTCTCGGATAGTTCTTCCATATGCGTGTCCTAGAGGATTGATTATTAGGCTGTGCATTTTTCCATAATACAGAAACTCCACTATTCTTTATTACAATTACGATCGATTCAAAGTACAAGGTAGTAGATCCGACAGTCGAAAACCTCAAAACTGCCAATGCAAAAATTATAGTCTCCAGTACCGTAGCAATATGCGTCGTCCAAGAAAATGATATTGCACAATAAAGTCAAAACAATTGCATTATTCAAAATATTTATATAAAAAATGTTGAATACAGTATTTTTAAATAAAAACATTTATATTGAAATGCAGTGTAAACGTTTTTTCACGTTCTGAATTCGTAATTTAAAAGTACTTACCAAATTTTACATTTACAGAAGATTCTGGTGTACTTACTGTTTACAAAACAGATTTTAAACTTTCTTTCCTGTTTCTTCGTCCAGAATGAAATGCACAGAATTATTTTAAAAAAAGGCTAAGCCACATAGATTTTTAAGAACATTACTGATAAGGCAAAGCATATAGCAGTATGGTATTTTGAATATTTAAAAAGTAATTATATTTTTACATTTCAAGTTTCACAATTCAATTAAATCTTTATTTGACGCACTTAAATTTTAAAAAATCATCATAGAAAGAATTTTATATTTTACCGGTATTTGTATGTGAAATATATTATTACAAGAAAACCATGCCAATTATAAATTTTAATTTCTTGTAATATCGTATAGAATAACTAATTACCTATATTTATGAAAACTCATAATTGTAACTTGCTTTATAAGCAAGATATAACGGTTTTAGGGTTTAATTTTACGAATTTTTGGGAAGGGACTAGGGTGGGGAGTTCCACCACTCAGAGGTGTCAACTTTTCGGTTTCTAAAGGTCAAAGGAATATTTGTCCACAATTTAAAAGACAGATCAATTTTTCCTCAAATTATGTCTAATTGCAAAGGACTATTAGGGCTCCCAAAAAATATCTATGTACTTATCCTTACCAAAAAAACAAAACAAAAAACAATTAGAGATGGCACTCGCAAATTACCAACTATCTCATAATTTGAGAAAATCCTCTTGGATCAAGTATCTCTAATTTCCTTTAAATAAAAAGCAAATTACCTCTGTAGTCAAAGGAACAACAAAGCCGTAATAATAATAATAATAAACAGCATAGCACAATTTCACATTTAAACTTCTATAACTCCTTTTTGGTTGGGAACAGAAAAACCTGGGTTCGCATTAAAAAAATCTTATTAATCTAAAAGTACTATGCACACACTAACATCGTTTTTTAATTATATCAAAAAGATCTATGGAGTAATTTTTGTAATATTTTCTTTTCATAGGGTTGCCACTGAAATCTGTGAAAAAATTCTCTGTGTTTTCTCTGTACGTATAAGACATGAGAAAATAAACGAATAGCACTCATGTGCTAATTATAATTGAATACGGTTTTAAGGAGTGGAAAACGCAAGGAAAGTTTTCCCATATTACTCAGGTTTATTATTTTCTTACAACGCGAGCAGTACACAACGAATTGATTTTGTGGGACTTCTCGAAACCATTCAGCAACATCAGGATTCATTTTTTTTATCTGTCCAATTCGTATTGCATAAGGATTTTCAGCAGCTCATTGATTTAAAAATATTCTCTAATCCACCTTAAATAAGCTAACAGTTTCTCAAATAATTAATAAACTCAAGTATATTAAATTAACTTATGGACCATTAAATAAACTTAAGTATGGTAGCCTAAACCCACCGCACTGCTTCCATATATTGAATTTTGCTAATTCCGCCAGAGAAATGTATTCTCTTCTTTCGCGTGGTTGCAGAAATCTCGTGCATGCTCATTAGCTGCAATTTGGGAATCTCATGGAAAAAGAACAACTGCCTCTTAAATCGAAACTAGTATAATCTATACAGAAAAAAAAGGGGGGGGAGTGTGAAAAGAGATGAGTTTCCGCATTACACAATCGTGAATGGTTTTGTTTCATTCTGGAAGCTACGACTACGATCTTTTATTCTTGCAGTCTATAGAGATCGGCATTTTTTTTTATGGAAAAATAACTAAAAAACTTAAAGTTCAATGTTTTTATAAAAATTTTCAAATCTCCCTGCATTTCCCCACTTTTTAGACGATTTTTAAATTTCATATGTTTTTCCGGATTTCCCTGTTTTCCCGGTGGCGTGGCAACCTTGTTTTTGTAATAAAACAAAATAAATACTTTTATTCAATGCAATAAGCATTTTTTCCAAATGGCAACAAGAAAACCTAATTGTAAGCATTTTGTAGATTATCTTTGTATTACACACACTAATTTCAAAATTTTGTCATCAGTTGTGAACATCAGTTGGTCAAAAGTACAAACCTCGCTCCCACCAAATTTTATCTATTTAGCTCAGGGTATTTGAGTAATCGTGTTCAATGGCAGACATAATTCCAAAAATATACTTTTTGTACTCGGGGACATCTGCAACAGGAGTTGTCGCCAACATCTTAAGGTTAAATTTTATTAACAAGAGCAAATTTTCACTTTGCATCCAAGAAAATAAAAATTAATCTTTATCGGAAATAAGATAAGCTTCTTAAACTAAAGTAATATCTTTTTAAAACGCCTTATTTAACTTCGCATGCTCCATGTTGTAAGGATGGAATTTTATACAGTTATTAGTATCCAATGACAAAGTATTTTAATAATTGAACTAAAATAATTTTTCACAAAGGTGGCAATAGATAGAAATTAATTTGAGAAATGTTAATTTTTAGATTGTATGGTTTCTGTAATCATTAAATATGAAAGATGTAAGACAATACAAACAGGAAATAACATAAATAAAGATATTTTAAAAACCATTTTATAAGTGTAGTAAAAAAAAAAAAAAAATAGAATATATTTTTTATTGGGAAAATCAAGTGAAAATAATATTAAATGCAAGATGTTAGAAGGAAATTATGACTTTTTTTGTGGTTATTGTAATTTACAAAGACTGAATATTCACTCAATCAGAAATTCCATATAAGAGTTTTTTTCATAAATACCTAAAATTTTGACCTTTAAAAACACAAACTTCTACATAAACTTTCAAGATTAGTATTGAAAATATTTAGTAGAAATATTTCCATCACCTTTTACTTTCTGTTATCATTTAATTTGAAAGTTCACAGACAAGAGTTTTCCCATTTTCAGGTATTTTTAAAATAAGGATGACAGCAAAATTATGAAAACTGTCTATTGTTGGAAAGTTAAAGGAAAATTTATCATTACAATACTATAAATTTAAGTAATTTAAAATTTTATCTAATCAAAAGTCTATCTGAAAAGGATATCTAAATGTCCTTTTTGAGTTTTTATCAATCCCCACCCCCCAAAAAAAAAGAATCACTATAAAGAATCACTAAACTTAATAATTAAACTATTGGGCAAAAAACTAAGCACAGTAAGCAAAACAGTTTCTTTAAACTTATGAAACACTAAAAACTTTTGTGAATGTAGCTACATATAGAAGCACCTACACAATGAAAAAACAATTCAAAATTCATGCATTTTTTATTATAGCTGTATTTGCAAAATTTTACCAAAAAAACTCTACTTTTGCACTGTTTGAAAACTTAATAACTGCATCACAAATAACTGGTTACATTATTTCCATTTTTTAAGATCTATATATTATGATTCCGCATGCCATAGAGGGTTTAAATTGAATATAATTCGGCATGGTTTATTGCATATTCTGATGTTAGTACATGGCACCTACTTTTCAGGATTCTGAGGAAAGGATATTTTAGGAAATGTATATATTAATATATATAAAAATCATTGTAACTATATATGTACACATCCTCCTATATCTCCTTCTAAACAATTGGACAAAATTCAACCAAATATTCAACACTCATTATTTAAGATGAAAAAAAATACTGTCAACTTTTTAAAGTACAAAAATTTATTAAATATTCCATTAAAATTTACCCAAAATTTTATCCTTCTACAATAAATTAAGAGAAAAAAATTTCCAGAAAAATATTTTTACATCAACTTAAAATTCAAAATTACCTGTACAATGGTACTAATTTCATTTCTGTACAGTTTTTCTTTCAACTGTCATTAATTTTCTTAAAAAATTAATGCAGATGATTTTGAAATAAGAAAATATATAAGCACTCCTTTGGTAGGCAGCATTAAGACTTTGAGCTATTCTACTACTATTTTTTAGAATTTCTCTTTTATATTAATACATAATTATAGGCAATGTTTTTTTCTTTGTTTTAATGAAGTGAAAAAGGACAGCTAAAGGTGAAACTCTTCTCACTATCAACCTTCTAAAATGCATTTACAACTTTGTTCTAGTCAAAAATATATAACTTTTATACAAAATTACTCTGCTTAAAACAAAAAATAATCATTTTTGCCATCCATTATACATAATGTCAAGAATGATTATCAAAATGCTCAAAGTTTTGAAATCATATGATATTCAGGAATTATGTACGCAAGATATAAATGTATAATTCAATTACAAATTCTGTGATGAGAGCAAAACCATAAGCAATTTTTGGTTCATGTTTAATCAATATTACAGAACAATTTAAAGAAGGTTCTCAAAAATGTCTTATTTCATTTTCAGTTTGATAAAGTAAGTGAAACACTATTATTTAAATGAATGTGCATCATACAACATCAAGTAAAAGTATTCCTAATCATTCTGTTTCTTAATAACTATCCACTATTTAAACTAGAGATGGTTTTTACTCTTAAAATTTAAGGACTATAGATGTATTATTTCATCTTTCTTGCAGAGAGACTATATCAGAAAGATAGATTACCGAGTTTTCTTAGAATTTTAGATTAAATATTAACCTTTTTTTACCAAATGTGCAACTCCTATAACATTTAAACAGCAGTGTATATATATATATATATATATATGCTTAGAACAAGTTTTTCTGTTGTTAAAAGAGCTTTCAAGCAATTCAATAAATTTGTAATATAGCATCACATGTTTCCAATATGACGTCAATAATGCATTCACTCTGTGTGAGCCTATTTTCAAGTAACTTCAGTAGTTATAGCTATTTCTATGAATTGCTTGAAAACTCCAAATAAAACCTTGATATTTTAAACTTGAAAATTCCTGGGAGGGGGGGGGGGGTCCCTCATTGACAGAAATTTCTAAACACTGAAGTAAATATAGCAAATTTTCATCCTTTTGTGCTAATACCAAATAAATTCATTTTAAAAATGTACAAATAAATGATTTTCTGAAATTGCTGATGCCTTACAAATTAAAATCATTTTTTTAAATACCTTCCCACCTTTTATTAAGCGGAACTACTCTTTTACACTTCACACTTGAAGATATTTGTCTAGGCAACATATCACAACCACCAAAAGACAAGGCCTCTGAGGGTTTCCATGATGCAACAACGAGAAGTTATACTCAATTATTTTTAAATTAAGTCTGTATGCACATAACAGTCAGGTGAAATTACTTTTCATTTGTTAATATCATTTCATATAAATTTATATATAGCAATCAATACACATATACTGTAGAATTCATTTATAATTAAAATGTAGCCATTTTCCACATCACCAAGGGGGTGCGGCTCCTGGTATGTATTACCATTTATGCATTATTTACAATGCAAGTTTTCCAGTAGGTGTATCTCCCTTCTATTTAAAACAATTTATTTAGAAAAAAAAATGAATGAAAAAATTTTTAATTTAAAATCAACTGCATATAAAAATGATTTTATGAATATTAGTTGCGGTGTCGATTTGCCATAATCATGCATTGTTCTTCATTCACTAAATTATTAGAAATTCTCTTTTGCTAAATACTTTTGACTGGGAAATTTCAAAAATTCTTCAAATATGGTATCTGGGAAATAATATCTGAATTCAGCAATGAATTATTTATCTTCATTCCTGGCAGATGCTCTAATATTTCATTTAAATTGTTGATGTTAACTTTTATTGGCAAAGAAGAAATATTTGAAATATTAGACAGGCTTGTTTTTCCAACAAAAGCTGACACCTCTAATAAATCATTTATTACGGCAGATAACACAATTTCAGGACCAGAACTTAATTCTATATTCACAAATAAAATTTTACTTTAGTTGTGAATAATATGCCAGAAAATTTTCAAATTTACTAGCAAAATGCACTGTCTCAGTTCTTCAAGATTTTTAAATTCTCTTGTCTCATTGTATTTCTTTCTTCCTTTCTTTTTCTGTTATGCACTTTCCTGGAGAGGTTTTTCTATATATTGTTACTTTAATTTTATCTTTTTTATTTCTGGATTTTCCCTGAAGATGACATGAAAGAGGAAATGCTGAAGATGACATGAAAGAGGAAAAATTTGGCATCTCGGATGGAATTACTCTAGTGACTAGTCTGGGTTATTTAAGAGGGGTACTTAATCATTTTCCTGACTTTGAATCAAATAGGCTATTTCTTTTTTAATATCATTTGGTTTAAAATGTAATTCACAGACCTATAGTTAAGGAAATTATTTGTAAATATTGACTTCCTTTCATGTTTAATTTAAATACAGTAATATATATGATTATGTATTGTTTCATGTTGTATAAGTGCAGCTTCTTTTTATTTTGTTTATTTGGAGCTATTTATTGTTATGTTATATAATAAAACTTAACTATATAAATGTAATTATAGAATGGCTATATAATAATAAACAAAACATGTAAATATAATTATGGCCAATATTATAATTATTATTGACAATACATCATTTTACGAAATAATTACATCATTTTACGAAATAATTCTTTTTATAATGCACAGGATTAAAATCCTGAATAAAGGATATTATCGAGAAATTAAACTCCTAAAGTGAGAATAAATGGTTTTTTTTTTTTTTCCCATTTTGAAACATTTGGTGTTACTTTAAAACAATTAGATAAATTTACCCTGCTATGCTGCGTTGGATAATATCCTTCACGATGTATGGCATTTAACTCATTGGCCATCCTTATAACTTCCATTACAATTTGAAACACAGCAGATTAGAGATATTTCATTTCTATTCCTTATTTTCAGAAAACTCCAAATAATTTTTTCTTGGGGAGGGGGGCAAAAAACAAAACACGCTTCTTATCTCCTCAATCACAAGACTAACCATTGTTTAAAAAATAATATGCAAAGGGGAGAGTTCATTTCTTATCAGTAAGCTTGATGAGGTTGAAATTCTTCCCCTTGGCCTACAAATTCACACTCACTTGTGTCACCACTCCGTGCAGTGTCGTGACTTTTTGTGATGCAAGTATTCTGACCTTGTCTATTGGTGGTTGTGATCAAACCTACTAGAAAAGTCAAAACTGATTAAAAAACATCACTCCAAATTACAGAAAGTAGTTTGCAGAATGGAAAACAACAAAACTCACCAGCAAGAGTTTACTGTTTTTTCATACATGATTTCTAATCTTTGAAAATTTTTACTGCAGTAAGAATCCTTGAAGAGGGTTTTTTTTTTTTTTTCTTATTTAATTTATATTCTTTTGCATGTACATAAGTGAAAAGTTTCCTTTTGACTGCATTACGTTTACATAATTTATGAAAACAAATTTTGTTCAATATAATAAAAGGTTTCTAATATATGAAAGTTTCAATATATTACTTTTTCAAAAAAATATTAAATGAAAATTAATCATTTAATTTGAAAAACAGGCTATATGATCACAGATTCCTTTGGAATCTTTAAAATTAAAATGAAGACAATTTTCCAGATGCAGAAATGTTAATCTAATAGGTAAATTATAATTCTAATACAGGGTCAAAATATTATTCAATCATATGATGACAGCTAAAAAAAACTATTATTATACTTAGGTTAAAAATTTCAGAAAAGGAAGACATTAATTACTTAAGTTTTTTGATAATTTTAAATATAGCTAAAGCATTCATCACTTGATTTGTAAAAACCAAAAGACAGACATATACTTGATGTAAATGCAGTTGAATTACACAATTCGTATTTAGCTTAGTTCAACAAATGCAAAACAATTTATATTTTCATAGCACAGATTTATTCCAACCTTAGTAAGTTTTAGGGTTTAAAAGTATAATTGTATGAATTTTTACACATATATAATTTAAAAGAAAGCAATGAAATACATAGGAATAAGAAAAAATTATTTTGAATAAATGGATAAATTTCTAAGCAAGAATTAATTAAGTTTACATGCATATATAAGCAAACCAATATAATGGAAGAAAAAAAAAATCCGACATCAAGCAATTTAATAGCAACACTACTAGCAAAGATATAGTACCAAGGAAATTAAAAAGGACAATCATATTAAATAAATAAAGATAAAACAGAATGAAATTCATTCCCCCATCCATTTTTTCAGAAAGTATTATACATATAATCTTGGCTGAATTCAATGAATTATTTTACTTAAAACTTTTCCCTCTAATAATAATAAAAAACAAACCATAAAACAATTCTGATATAGATTTGTTAAATTTATCATTGATTGATTTTTAAACTAAAATGGGATTTTGATATAAATTGCATGAATTTACAATTATTTCGGCAGAATCAATTTGCTGAGGAAAATGTCAAATACGAGTACATCTGTGTATGCAGCTAATTTATTTTCCTGCTAATTTACATTGAGGTAATATGGTACAAGAAAAATTTTTTATCCATTTATTATTGAAACAATGCAGAGTAAATTCAATTTTTACCAAAAAAGAAAGGAAAATTCACATTATATTCAATTTATTCTGCTCAAAAATATTTAACAAAATTTTAGTAAGCAATTTTACCTCTGCCACTATTAATTGAATTATTTTTTTAACTATTACAATGATTCTCAGCCTTATCAAATATATTTAAATATTTAATTATTCAAAATATTAAATGATATACTTAAAAATAATTCATAGATATTTTTTAAAAAATCTAAAAGATGTGCCTCATTTTGCACAAAAACAGCTTTATACCTTATTTCTAAAGAAATAATAATGTTACAAGCAATAAATCTGCAATATGACAAAGTGAAATTATTCATGAATTAATTAAGACATAGAACTCGCTGACATATCTGCTATCTATATGAACATTGTATTACATATTTAATTTACCATATGAAAAATGGATCAATATAAAATTAAAAAAAGCTACTTTGTTAAGAATTTGAATGTGCATTATATACTAATAAATATTCTTCAAAGTATATAATTTTTAACACAACAAAAATTTAATGAAACTTAATATAATTTTTTATCAAATAAAAATTTCTTGGGGGCAAATTTTAAATTTATGAGATACAACATATAAAATTCTGGATTTATAAATTTTATGACAACAAATAAAATTAAAAAAGAACAGATAATAAAGTAAAATAAATCAGTTATATTAATATCACAAAAACTGCAGGACTTCTTGCAAATAAGGATTTACAAGAAGTCCTACAGTAAGAAAATTTTGAATGTTTTATAAGTTATATGGAATATTAAAAAAGTTATCAGTAGAATTAAAATGTAAAAATTTAAGAGATAGTCAACAGCAAAAAATCAAAACTTTATGATGAATCTCACACATTACCAGAAAGAGCAGCACTAAAGCCCATCAACAAAATGCAGAAGATATGGAAACTAATTGTTTTCACTTTCAGACACCACATATTATTTGCTGAAAATACGGAAAATCAATTAGATCCTTTTTCCAACTAAACCAAGTATATTTAAAAACTAAACTAACCCATAAAATACACATGTCATTAATGCATTCTTAAATACATATGTCTATAAAAGCTCAAATGTTTACAACTACATTTAGAAAACACAACTTAACAAATCCATAAAGTATTACACAAAAAATAAATTAGTTAAAAGATAGAAACTTTTTCATTTTTTAACATCTACCATATACTACCTGAAATAAATTAGAAATCTTTTAAAATAAAAGCATTTATAGAATATTTAATTAATATTCATCACAGAAAAATTCAGTAAAAGTCATGCTACAGGAATTACGTTTAAGACACATAAAGATAGAATCAATTCCAAACAATTCAATATGTAAACACATTTTCCTCGAGATTGTCAAAATCAGTTTATAATAGAAATGAAAAGCAATGCTTACGCAATAATAATACAGGAGAAATCGCGTTTTTTAAGATTTATTATAATAAATAAAGTGCATGCAAAAAATTTATTTTCGCGATAAAAGAAGAGAGCATATTTTTACACGATTTCAACTTGCTCATACATGCTAGTAGTAACGAGAAATAACAATTTTTTTTTTTTTCAACTCAGTTTCAGAACTATTATGTGTTGTTGATTGATTGCTTGATGATTGCTTACAAAATTTACGTTCGTTCGCATTACTTCAAATTTCAAATTTTCGACACACCGTGAAATTGTTGATCAAAATAGTTACTTCATATTATTTTACAGAGGAAGAAATCTATATATTCCATATATTAGAGTTTATATTAAGATTTCATTTTTGGTGAGTTTACAAGCTTTTTACTGACTTTACATTTATATTATTCTTCAATGTCATTACTGGTGTAAATTTGAAGCGATTGTTTTCATAATTTACATTTTGTTGGTTTATTTTAATCGAAATATTTATCCCAAATAGCAGATACTCTGAAATATTGCTGCGATGTCTGCACAATTTTGTATAACATTCTAGAGATGCATAATCCACGATTTTTTGAATAACAAATAATTTTGATATTGTTATTTTTAAATATCTGTTCCAAATATCTGTTATTTCAATCATATTATTAATTAAAAATTATTACTTAATATTAAATATAAAATTTATTAATTGTAATTAATACTTCATTTAGTAATTTACGCAACGTGTGATTGAATTAATTTATCTATTTCAGCTTACTTCTTAAATTTGATTTTTTTTCAAAACTATTTATTTAATTTCTTTATTGGAGTAAACCATTTTCTGAAAAATTTGAATTAAATATATATGTCATTTCTTTAAATTGTTTAAATTAGTTCTATATCCTACCAATAGATGGCGCCAGCAGTAAATGGAGCATATGCAAAGTCAAGTCGCAGCAATTAAAAATGATTTGTATGGAATAATGCATCAAATGCGAATATCGGAAGTGGAGTGGCGACTTCACACTATTCCAATAACCGGTCCGTTCACTTTTCAATCCATTCACAGATTTCTCCTTTTCTGTTTTGTTCGAGAGCTTTCATTGGACAGATCGTATCGATTGTTACTTTCCAGTGAAGTCACCGCTCCGGTAAATATTAGTGATATCGTATCGATTGTTACTTTCTATCGTGATCCAAAACCTGTAATCGAAATATCACCAATAAGAACGTATTAAGGATTTGAATCACACCCCTTTTTGAAAAGTATTGATCACTGGTATTTGTGAATTTATGATATTGGTTACGTAATAACCGCTCGTAAAATATTCGTCATCCCTACGAACATTCAAATAGCAGGAATTACATAAAACAAAATCTGAAAAATAGTAATTAAATACAGTAAAAATATCGTTTCCGTATTATTGTGCGTAATGGGATTATTTGGTTAAATAAGTTTGGCTGATTTCTCGCAGTTCGTGATGAATTTTTATTTCTTTTGAAGTACTATGTTGCAAACAATATAAAAAAAATTACGTATTCGTATCGATCATAAAACTATTAACCAACAGTCTTTTAACAGCTGGCTGCGATACAGATAAGAATCAGTTCTGGAAGAAGTTTGACGAAATTTGTCATGCCTTTTAATAAAATTTGAACTGATCAATTCAGATCAGTTGTGCTTTATGAGAAATGAATTGTTTTTCAATGAAGTTATTAAAAATACATATGAAGATAATCAAGGACGATTGATATTTCTTCTCCTGTAAATAAGGCACTTACGTATAAAAATAAGCATTTCTTCTATATTTTAGATAGCTACAATTTAAGTCATCAATTCGTTATTTCTGAAATATAACGAATTTCATTAATAGAAAGTTATTTGCTTCATCAGTTATTACCATATTTTATCTTGACTCATTCGTTCAATGGGGTCAATTCAAGTGATGTAAAAGTCACATGTCATGAACTTCTTGCATTTAAGTTTGGCATTTAAGTTTCATGGCATTTAAGTTTCATCCGCACCGCTTTCGTCGATCAGTCTGCCATTAACGTTCTCCGCCACGTATGAAGCGGATTTTTTGTTTACATTTGAAGTTTTGAGTCATTTTCTTTCCTTTTATTATGTGTTAACCGAAGAAATACTGGTGTGCTGATGGATGCGTACTTTAATGTGAAACACAAGTGACTGTCATTATAAAATGTTTTCTTATTTTCCTTTCAACAATCCTGACTTGGGTTGATAGCTTTGGTATAGATTTTTTCAAGCCTTCGAAGTCCATGATATGCGCCGATCATTTTGAAGAATTCATTCAGTGTGTGTCCATTTATTAAATATAGCTGTTCCAGTAATTTGGCAGAAAAAGAAATCGGTAAGCGATTTGCCGTCAAAAACAATCAAATAAAATCGTGAGTGCATTTCTAATTTACTTTATTCATATTTGATGAAAGTTCTGATAATTTTGGATATGCTTAGAAGGTTTTAAAATGTTTACATGAATATTATATTGCATTCTTTTACAAAATCTCATCTAAATTTAATTAATGTAAGTAAACAAACTCTTGTTGCAAAAATAACAACTGCTATATTGCTAAACTTAGGTGGAAGTGAATATTACTAGTTCACAAATTTGCAGATTTGTGATGGATTCAAAGTGAATTTATATCAAACAACTTTTCTATTCTTGAAAATGAACTGTCAATAGTTTATTGTATTTAAACTGAAATTGACTGTTAACATAATATCCTGTTATAACACTGTGCACCTTAGTGATTTCTGTTTTAATAAATAAAGGTTTCTTCATTGAAAATCAATTTCCATATCAGCATTTATTATATAATTTTTATTCCCACTTTCATTGCTACATGCATGTCTCACTTTTTTTCTATTTCTTTAACATATCAATTTTGAATTATAAAATTCTGTGAAAGCTTAAAAGTATTTCTTCCAACTCCTCTTTATATTTGAAGATATATATATATCATGGCCTTATTCTTGTTAATTAAATTTACTGTATTGTATGTTTTTCTTTTATTTTATGATATTCATTCAATGTAATTTTTATCAATGTAACTTTAGCATTTAAAAAAATTTCATAAATGTTCTGCTTTAAAAGTATATTGTTCAACATTATGTTTTTATTAGTGAGGAAAAAAAATTGTTCTTTAGTATCTAGGATGTTTTTGTTGAATAAAATTGATTTCATCCTTTACATTGACATTCTTGCCATACTGTGTTTATATTATTTCTAAGTGTCTAGAAAAATAAATGTTGATAAATAGTAAATAGTTTTTTTTTAGTTTTTTGAATTAGTGAATACATTAAAACATACATTTGGTCATATTTTTTCAAATAATTATCACATATATTTTATCTCTCCCTCTCTACATATATTTGTAATGTGTAAATAAAAATTATGAAAGTGTGATTTTGTTTGTTTTTCTTTAATGATTTCTACAAATTAAAATGAAATTATTTATTTATAAGTTGCATAGATTTAAAAGGTAACCATACCTTTTATATTTCATAATTTGAAATTGTAAACATAATTTATTCAATATATACTAATTTGAATTTCATGTTCTTTCCTCTGAGCAAACTGAAAACATCAAAGTCTCAATATTTATAAAAGTAATTACATAAGATAAAAATAATTATATTTTATTAGTAAGCTTTAAAATATTAACTTTTCTAAGAGTAATAATTATTTTTAAAAAGAACTAACTGGGGAAACTATATTCATAAGATTCAACATTCAATACTATTTAAATAATATGTAAAAAAAGAACATATGTATTTTTTCAAAAACACTGCCATAGTCATTTATCAAAATGTACCCTTCGGATAACAAAAGGGGGGAAAGGAAAGAATAAAGCGGCACCAAACGAATTAAAAAGCGATATTAATTAATTATGCAAAAACAATAATTCCATTGAAAATACTAATTTGGAGAAAATATTTCAAAATAATATCTTTAAAAAAATCAGAAGTTTTTAATAATTGATCGGCTAGCGTAATATTTACTGAACAATGGTTTCGTCAACGTTATCGGCAGACATCACGACATGCGCAGGACGGTTGAAAATTGAACAGAAGCGGTTTGTTTTTTACGTGACCGTGAATTGACCGCATTCAATAAATTCGAGCACAAAAATTTATGGTATTTTATTATGGTCACTTAGAACTTAAAAGATCTTAAGAAGTAATTGTTCCTTAAGCTTGATGAACCGTTAAATTATGTTTCCGGTGTTGAAATAACTTATAAAGAGAAGGTAATTGCTAAAGTAATAGTATTGAGATGCAATAAGAAATTGGAGTTAGCACGGATATTATACTTTCACTGGATATAAGTTGTATCCAGTTTCAAAACATCAATTTGTGGAACAGTGTGTTATCACAGATTTAAACCTTTCAAGTTTTTTTTTATAGATTTAAATTCAATTATGCAGTATTTATTAAAATTTGTACTCGGATAGCGATATATTATTTGCTTGTTATTTAAGTTATCACTTTTTATAGGGAATATACTAAATACAGAGTACATAACAAGTAATAATCTAAGGATACAGAAATAATATTTCGCTAATTGATCATTTAATGTCCAGTAGCATCACAATATTGTATTATATTTGAGAAGTTCATAAACAATATTGTGAATACGGAGGAATACCGATAACCTCATAAAAATATTGTGCAACATGTAATAGTATGTTGAAATTGAAAAGGCCGTGAAATTCTGGAACAAAAATATTACTATTGCTTGATAATTTGATTTGAGATTTTATTCCAAAATATTGAATACTTTTTCATTAAAAGATTTAAATTGTATGATGTTATATAATATTGTAAAAACAATATTAAAAATTCTACTTTTAACAATATTGTAAAACTTGTTTTATAAATTCTACGTTTAACTACGTTTATCAACCTTGTGATGGTTCTGCTGTGAAATACATATTTAACAATATATTCTAATAAGTTATTCTTTATTTTTACTTTAAGTCTTCAGACAACGTGAATATTTTTTGATATCTTGTTTTTTATTTATTTATTTTTTTAAAATAAAATAAATTGATGTTAGAAATTTTAAAAAGTAAATAAAGAAAATTAAGATAATTTTTAGGAAAATAATTAATTACATATTAATTCTTTTGATTTTTTTTCATTTAGTTTGAACTATAAACAGAATATGTCAAAATTATTTTGCTTAAATAAAGTATCAGAAATTTTGATGATCAGCCCTTCTTTTACAGAAAACTTTGTCTGTTGCTTTACCCTTAACTGGGGACGTGCGGCCTGTGAGACCGCTAGCGATGGATTTTCAGTCACTCTTATTCTATTTTTAGCTTAGTTGAATGGATTGACCTTGTAGCTTCCTGTTTTGTGATCTGCAATACACGTGCACTTTTTCAACCGATTTCAGCAGATGCTTTTTCAAATAATTCATTTATTACTTTGAGCGAGGTCTCTAAGACCGCACCTCCCTGTTAGAGACCCAGTGATCAACAAGGCTTAGCAGATGAAGCTAAAATTTGGGCCCAGAAATATCATCCAATTTACTGATCCTATTATGAAGCAGTGCTCCAGACACTTTTAAATGAAGCAGAAAGTGATTTTAGTGATAAGTTTAATTGTACAGAAGAGTTTTTCGATGAAAGTTCGCATTCAACTGATTCTGATATGTATGTTCAAACATAATTAATTTTTCTGGTAATAATGTATTTTGAAAAATTTATAAAATATATTAATATACCAAGAGATATATATACAGAATTTATAAGTTGAATTTTATAATACTTCTTAACCTGTATGTTTAAAATGCCTTAGAAACCCGCGCTGTGAAAGTCACACAAGTCGATAAAAAAAGGGACCATTTTGCCCATTGTCATTTTTTTCCTCTTATAATTGTTGAATTTTACATTACATTATCTTCTATATACCTTCATATACTGTAAAAATAAATATGATTTAATAAGTAAAAAGTAATATGTTTTTTCAAGAATATTATTTATTGTAACATGTAATTTGAGAAGAAAATGTATACTTTTTTCAATCATAATATATTTTGAAAAATTTCTAAAACATATCTATATATCAAGAAAAATATCTGAAAAATATATATTGGCAATTTTTCATACTAATACATTCATTAGAAAATTTAATTTGAGTGTAAATGAAATGCGGTTTCGTAGACCGCATCTCCCCAATTAAGGGTTAATATTGAAGTTTTAATATTCATAAACTAAAAAAATGGTAAATAGTTTCTGAAGAATATTAATATTGAATTATGACTGTGAATGAATGATTCCGTGAGATTCTGACTTGCACATATCTTTGATATACTTAGCCGTGTATTTTGAAAGAGAATTAAAATTTTGCTAATTTTTAGATTAAAAACAAATATGGATGATTTTATGAATCGTACGCAGGAGCCCCGATATCTTTTCCAACACAGAACTCTTAATGACCCATCTTCCAGGAAAAAAAGAATATTATTTATTATCAAGCAGTTGCAATGGTATCCATTGATTACAAGGGGAACCCTTCCCCAAAAAGATAACAAAACGTTTACCGAAGCAGCTTTGTCTTAATGACCCTAGCCCATAACAATAAGCTTCTGACTAAGACTGGCTTCTGCTATCACTTTATACATTAGTAAATTTTGCTTCATCTAAAATTTGCATACAGAAAATTTTTTCATAAAAAATTTCTACAAATATTTAATTTTTCAAACAAATGTATAAGCGGTCTCCATCAAATGGACTTACAGTATTGCTATTACTGTCTCCCCCCATAATTTAAAAGTTCTATTTTGCTGATCTCTTAATGGCTAGAGGAGAGGGGGTCCCCGAGAAAGAGATTTTGTTTTTTTCGTCTTCGGAGGCTCCTGTAGAAGTTCCATAAACCATAACTATATATGTTTTATCATCTTCATTGCAATAAAATTGCAACCTCTACAATAAGATTTGTACTTTCTATCCCTTTCAAATAAAAATAAAGCATTTGGGGATTTTTTATTTTGTAATTTCTTACAAAAAGCATAACATTTCTGTTAATCACAGTATTGATAAAAATTAATTATTAACTAGATGTAATGTTCAGTTTATTATTACCCTCTAAATTTCTTGAAACACATGAATTATTAAAGATTACTTCACAAAAATCTCAAACGTATTAAATGAAGAAAAATATGAAATCCCTATTATATTACACTATTTTTTTGTTTTGTTCTCGATGTATAAACTCCTTGTGTGCCAACAAGTATATCACAAGGCTTACAGATGTAATCATCTGTAAGAAAGTAAATCATCTTTCATTTCCTTTTGTACATATATTAATAATATTTGACCCCGTATTATTTAAACTTTACTTCAGTGTGTTTGCCTACATATATTTGCATATATAATTTTGTATTTGTATTTTGAATTTTTTATTTAATCATGATTCTTCAATTGTTTTATATCATCTACTGTATTGTTACGAAGTTTCCTTTACCGGGGTTCGTTTGGATAGTGGAAGTTATATGGTGTGTAGGACGCTCAATTATCAGGCAGAAGTAGAATAAAAACAACGACGTTTATTTACACGAAGACACACAGGACAGCACAAAAGCGACAACTATATACAGCACAGAAGACGATTATCTTCACCCGAGACGTGTAGCATACAACAGCAGCATACAACCAGAATCTACTGCAGACAACAGCGCACAGCTCAGTTCAGCACGAGCTTGACTCCGTCGCTGCTCACCGTCGCTTACGACTCCTCCGTCTTCTACTTCTCCGACTCCTCTGGCTCGGCTTACTGACTTCGTCGTCATACTCCGCTCGAACTTGACTTCTGGCAGCCGCAGCCCCTTTTATAGGTCTCAGGAGGCGGGGCTAGAAGCCTCTCAACCAATCAGGAACGTTCGAGGCGTATCTCGGTTCCTACTGGACGGATCGGGAAAATTCTCGAAGTTTCGGGTATTATCTATTTTGGCGCCAAAGTCGCCAAATTCGTCGCCAAGTCGCCAAATGGTCGCCAAGTTTGTCGCCAAGCTCTGGGACTTCCGACGCGCTAGTCCCATTCAGATGACTGTAAAACTTTCTTTCCAATGATGGATCAAACTATGCTGGGAAGCCGAATTGCAGGTTTGTAACAGTATGTTTCTCTTACTATGTGAGCAATTTTGTTTCATTTTTGCTTTTGTTTGTGTATCTACTTGTCCCCCTCCCCATTTTCTTTCTTCTTTCTTTGCATTTGTGGCTACATCCTTATATTTGAAATTTATTCTACTGTCAATTGCGCACTGACTTACATCTGTAAGCCTTGTGGTCTACTTGTTGGCACACAAGGAGTTTATACATCGAGAGCAAAAAAAAAAAAAGTGTAATATAATAGGGATTTTATATTTTTCTTCATTTAATACGTTTCAGATTTTTGTGAAGTAATCTTTAATAATTCATGCGATTGCACTATTAGACAAGAAAAATCAGTTCGTACCTGAACCTTACTTTACTATTAATGGAAATTTTGAGAGATTAAAAATAAAATTATGTCTGTATTACTCTTTTGTGCTTTGTCAAGTTAAATTCATAGGACATTTTGAAATCACTTCCTGTAAATGGAATGTTTTGGAGTGTTAAATGCTGAACATATACATTTAAAAAAATAGCTTAAAATAAAAATTCATGAAAAATTTGTTAGCTATTTAAAATAGATATACATGAAACATATTAAAAAGCCAAAGATGAAATTTTGCTTTCAAAATTTTACCTGTTTCTTTAATCAATTCTAATTATTTAAACTATGAAGGCTTGAAACATAACTGATTAGGCAAAGTCTGGCTTTTTGAATATTTTGATTAAAAACGTTGCACTCCGAAAAAAAAAATTGGTAACATTAACCAAAATTACATAAGTACTAAATGAGCATTACAATTCCTAAAGAAGTTGGACAGAATAAGTAATAAAGGTAACTTGATTTATTATAAAGTTTTGAAAGATGTGTCCTCTGCATAGAGAGCGGTTACATTCCCAAAGACTCACAAGGGGAGGACACGAGTTAGGAACTTTTTGCGTAATATATTGAGTAGTAACTTATCTCCGCTCTAAGCAGCCCAAAGGTATGATTGTTAAGGCAATAACTTCGGAAGTGACAGATTGATCCTCTGTGAATCTTTCATTCTTTCATTACTTTACATTTTTTTTTCGAAATTCTTCAAATTAAATAAAAATTTTACGAATAGTTTTAATTAATATTTTTTAATTTTTTAAACCGAAATAAATGTTTATTCTCCTAATATCTAAATTATAATTTAATTTTTAAAAGAAAAATAATTACAAATATAAATATATTAAAAAAATTAAAATTATTTCTATCATCAAATTAATCATTGCATATAGTTTTAATCAATATGTTACTCATTTTTTATACGAAAATAAATATTTATTTTCCTAATGCTTGAATCATAATTAAATTTTTAAAAGAAAAATAATGAAAACTATAAATGAATTTTTAAACTTGAAATTATATCAATTAAATTAACAAATTATCTATAATTTTAATTAAAGTGTTTCGATTTTTAATGCGAAAATAAATTATTCTCTTATTTGAATTATTACAATTTAGTTTTTAAAAGAAAAAAAATACAAACATAAATACGTTTTTTTAAAACATAAATTCAAAATTATTTCAATAAATTTCAGAATTTATGCATAGTTTTAATAAATATGTTACTCATTTTTTACGCAAAATCAAATATTTATTTTCCTAATACTCGAATTATAATTTAATTTTTAAAAGAAAAATAATTATAAATATGAATGTGTTTTTCTTAAAATTTCAAATTTATTTAAATAAAATAAAATTAATAATATAATTTTAATTGTTGTTATTCCTTTTCATGCAAACTAAATATTCATTCACCTAATACTTCAATTATGATTTAACTTTTAAACGAAATAAAATCATAAGCATAACTTAAAAGATGATAGTTAATAATTACAATTACTCGCGTCATAGAAAAATTATTCCATATTTCTAAAAATTTACTCTACATTCCTTAATTTTCAATTAAATACAAGACTGGTAATAATAGTAGGAACTAAATATATTTTGACATCTTGTACAGTTGTTAAATCATAATTTATCCCAAGAGCAATGCTTCTTTGATTAAAGAACAAACATTCCAAATGATTTGTCTGTCATCAGACAGTTGGGTACCAAGTCATTGGGTACGAAACATTTTGAAGCACGCATTCAAACACTTAACACATGATTTCAACTATTTCTTTTCGGTGATTCAAGTCGGGAACGTTCGCCTACACAGTTAAAGAATTGTCAGTGCTCTCTTTAATTTTCGATATAAATACGATTTCGTTGAATTAGAATAAATAGTTTGTCATTATTAAAATACAAAAGTGTAAAAGATTTAGTTCTCTTAAGTTGATAATAATAATTTTAATAATTTATAACCATTAAACTTACATTTATAACCATTTTTTTAAAAAATAAATAGTAATTCAAGTATAAGGAGTCAAGTATTTTGAGAGAGAAAAGTAAGAAGTGACTCTAGTAAATTTTCCGCGCTTTTTCGCAATTAAATGAACAAAACAAGCAGTTTTATGTTAAAACAACTTTCTCCGCTTAAGGCCCGTGAATGAAGAGAACACTCGGATTTTTATTGCCTATGCAAAAAAAGATGTGTTACCTATCTCTTCATGAATATTCTAATCTTTACACAAGGAGTACTTTGTAGCTGATCTCTGGCGTTCTTTTCTTTTACAAATGCATTTTGCTCTCATACAACTAAACGATCAGTCTCGAAATAAGTGAACTCGCTCCTTCTGTAAAATGAAAAAAAATTAAAAAGCAAGTGGGACGAAAAAATATCATATATTTTAACGACAAAGTTAAAGAAAGAAGAACACGCATATGCAGCGCCTTTTCTTAGGTTAGTAGGTGCATAGTTGATCATGGTTATATCGCTGTTAAAAGAGTAAAGCACTGTCTTGAACTTTGACTTAAAAGTTCTCCAAGTTAAACAATTATAAATAAATTTTACAAAAAAGTATACCATGGAAAATGGGAGTCTAATTAAAGCTTTTGTGGACAGTTTATCTTCCATACTAACATTTAAAAAAAGTTTTACAATGAAATCAAAATTTATATTGGATGTAAATGATGAAATTTTGAATCAATAGACTTGTCAATTTGAACTTCGACAAAGAAAATTCTGAAAAATTTGGGAAAGAGCTCACATATGATTTTTATCAGATTTCCATTCAATAGTGGTCAATTATTAAAAATTTCATCCTTCTATCACAAAATTTGTATGCAACGTATTCGTTAGAAATTTATTGAAGTCTAGATATTTTTTCCTCGGCAAGTATAAGAGCGATTATTTGCCCAATAATAAAAAACAATTCAATTACTAACTCATAAATATTTATTTATCTTTCAGAAACATCCTTTCATATTTAATTAGGCTTCATTTACTTATTAATTCTAATTATGTTTGAAGTGGTTCCTGTGTAATGTCTATTATAATACTTTCTTTTACTTAGAATTAATTTTGTTCCATTACTTAGAATTTCTTTTTTTTCTGTTTCTAAATTTGTTAATAAAATTTGTAATCATTAAGAAAATCAAAATAACACTTCCAAGAGTTTTAAATCCATTTTTAAAATTTAATAACACAGTTGTGATGATATTTTTAATAAATAAACTTTCGCAAATTTTTAATGATATAATAGAGCAATTACTAAATATCATATTATTATTCTTCTTCTGTTACTTGTATATTTTGAAGTTGTTTGCTTGAATTGTTAGTCTTCGATGGTAAGAAATATTCTTCAAAGATAGTAATGAAATTTCTAGATAAATTTTCACTTTGTTTTTAGCTTGGTTAAAAATTCTCAAAATAATGTTATGTTAAATATTCACTAAAAACTTCTTTATGATTAGATAATAAAAGTTGCATTTCTTACTCCGATAACATGTATAATACATGTATACAGTAAACAATAATAAATAAAACAAATTTTAAGATTAGGAATGGATATTAACTATAACTTATTAATTTTTTTTATCTTTGATGCTGTAGTTAGGGATGGTCGAGATGAAACGATTTTTATTAATAAGAAATCATTTCTAAAACACTTTTACTTAACCCTCCTAAATTTTTCATTATTTTTAATGCCCAATTTTAAGCATAATCTTAAAAAGGCTACAATTATCACACCGGATCAGCTGTTGCTGAATATGCGGTATCCATGTCAGACTACAAAGTAAAAAAATATATTTAATAATAGCATCTGTGTGAATAACATGCAAATAAACATATTTTTAAAAATAGATCTTTTATGCGATACATACTATGAAGAAAAATAATTATAATTTTAAATAAAATTGTAATTGCACTATTTCCTCTCAGTATATGTATCGTTATTTTTAATGAAAATATGGATATTATTTGCACCAAACAATTTTTAATTGTCATTGCTTCAATAAAAAGTAAAGAGAGTATGAAATGATTTTTGAAAACTGCCCAAATCAAATTTTTTCATATGTTATAAATCATTTCTAACATATGATACAAAATTTAATTAAATACTGAGAGTGGCAAATACTGAGAAGATATCTATTTAAAATGTATGGGAAAGTTTAGATTTCTGTAGCTTGCAAACTTTGAATGAGCTGAACTTTTTATTATAATATCTATTTTTTACTATGCATGGATACACATACCGTAAAAGTTATATATACAACTTTTTGTTTCAACCGATATGTTTATTTAATTTTTGTTATATTCTTTACAAAAAAAAAAAAAGAAAAGAAAAGAAAAAAACCTGAATAATATCAATATGTATATGGGTGGGATCCAATTGTTTCCTTACAGCCTATACCTTCATACCCAATTCACCACTGAAATCTGTAATGAAATCAAGTCTTGTTCATCTGATAAACATAAAATGAGTGGCAACAATTTCATTCTGAAAAAATATACTGCACATCCTACAACAGGAAAAAGAACATGGTGTTACAGCTAAATATGGTAGATGGTATATTATATGGGTTATAAATTCATGTGGTAGATGGTATAACGTTGCGTCGTTACATGAACTAGTCACATTTGAGAAAGTTCATGGGCTCATGATCACATTTAAAAAAGTTCATGGGCTCAACGGGCAGAACAAGCACGAGACTTTAAAAATGGTTCAAAGATCTATTTTTCTCTATGAATACAATAAGAAGAGTTCATTTTGTTTGTCAACTAAAGGTTACTATATGAAATAAATGTACAGTTTTAATAAGAAGTGGTTATTATTTTTTTTAGTTACTATGCCATTGTAACTTTTAAATTCCACTAAAAATTTTTTTTTCTTATCACAGAAAGTCTACAGAAAAATGAAAACGAGTTTAGTATAAAAGGAGAAATTTTTGTAATATTTTCCCTCTATTCCTGACACTACTTTTTCAGAAAAACTTTGAACTTGAACAAGTTGACATTAACATTAAATCATTGTATTTTTGAGTATTATTTTCTTTAAAAATTATTCATCTTTCTACAGAAGGAACAATTAAAAAACATAATTATACCTTATGAGAAAAATTCTACTCGGTTTGCTAAGTATTTTTCAAACCTCAAGTATTTTCACATATGAGATATATTCTGGGGAGTATACTAATCAAATCTACTGAAAAAACACCAATTCATATCCTTGATATATACACTAAAGCTATCTTTTGTTGTGAATCTCCATCATTCTTTCCTTTTACGAAAGTTTATAAATATTTAAAACAATTTCTTGTTTTTGTTTTTGAAACTTTAAACTGAGTTCGTTGCCGTTAAATAATACCGTCATTGGAGGGGAAAAAAAAATTAAATTTTCTTAGGAAAACGATTATTCGCTATTTGATACTATCACATTTTTTTTGTTTCATTTCAGATTTCTTAATTTTATTACAGGATGCTGATTTCGAAAGGAGGAGATGTATCATAAAATTGCAAAAAATAAATCTCCTCTCACCCAGAAGAAAACATGGAAAAAGCTAATATAAAGTTAAGAAGAGAAAGAGATGAAGAAACATTAACAAATTGTTTTATTATTAATTTTATTGGATTTTTATCCAATCAACTTATCTACATACGTTAGGCAGATTATCCTATTTTATGAGTTTTAACTTCATTTGTTTTTCTTTTTTCCTTTTCTTCGTATAAACAATTTTGGTCACTAAATTTTAAGATGATTTTTTTATTATCAAATATTTATTTAGTTTTCTAGATAAGAAAAATGATAAGATATAAGAGTTCTAAGATAAAAAAATAAGATTTTTTAAAAATGAATGATCCGGATTTTGATTTTTGAAAATTTTAATCTATACTTATAATAAAGATCAATGTGTGTGTGTGTTGGCGCTCTACAGGCCAGACCATTCAACTTACAGCTACCAAATTTGGCACGTGTATACCATGGAGGTCGGGAATGTGCACCTGGGGGTCATTTTTTCGAATTTTTAATTAGAATTTTATTTATTTAAAAATTAAGCGAAATTTTGGCGTGTTTCTGCTAAAACTTCAGAAAATATTACAGTACAAAAAAGATTTTTACATTGAAGTTCAAGATCAAAAATTTATCTTTTAAATGATACCAATGTTTTAACCTTAAAATTAAATTTCCATTTTTAAGGAATTTTTAAATAAATATTTTAACTACATTTTTCAACAATTTTTTTCGTACAAAATAAAAATAAAATTTAAGCTGCACGAGCACGTTTCGCTTAATGGGAAAAAAATTAGCTTTTTTCAAAGTGTTGCCATCATATTGATTAAAGCTCCAATTAAAAATAAATTAAATCTTTTTGGAAATGAAATCTGAAAAAATATAATTTTCGGCACGTGTTTGTAGGAAATGAAACAAATATGAAATATTATTTTTTCTAAAAAATAAATTCAAGAAAAATTATTTTATGATCTTTTACACACTCTATATTATTAATCCAAAAAATCAGTTTTATTTTAAAGCAAGTTTCATTTAATATGAGCAGAATATCCATTCAAATCAGGGCCACACAGCTAATTTGTAAACCTTTAGTAAGACACAGATCTGCTAAAATGGTCTAAATGGAAAATGATTATATTTTATGTAACTTGATTCCATAAATGCTCTAATAAATAACGAATTTTTGATTTTACATAAAGCTTCTGCTGTGGAAATCACGATTAACAAAATGTTCTTGAAACACTAATATTTTAAATAAAAAGAGTTAATTTCCAATCAACTAAATCAATCACTTAAACCGACTGATTAATGAAAATTTGAATATCATTATTCAATAAAAAAGGATAATTATAGATTTTCCATCGATCATTTGAAAGAAAATACGCCAATCAGAGCGCAGGTTTCTCAAGATTAATTGGCCTGAAATTATGAAAATGTTGAGTTTTTCTAAATTTTTAACATTCAAAACTTCATAAATAAGTCTTAGTTGATCGTAGAAAATAGAAACATTCATTCATTTATTTAAAATTTGGTGTGTCCAGAATATTTCTCAGAATATGATACCTTACTGCATTAAATTTAGACTTCATAATTTTTGAAATATATTTATAGGCCGGAACAAAATATTATTATTGATTTCATTTCAATCCTTTTGAAAACAAACTAAAAACAGAATTTTATGTTGAATCTGAGAAGTTTTTGTTGAATTATTCTTTGAGATATTACATAAATTATGAAAAATATTTTGTATTTCACATAAGACTTAAATACCGAGCGATTCTGTTTGCAATATTCATATTCAATAATAATAATAATAAATAAATAACAATAAAGATGATAAATAAAATAAAAGACTTGGTTTTATTAAAAAATATCTTAATATTAATTGCAATTTCATCATTTACAATTTAAATTAAAGTTGAAGTTTTACCGGAAATGACAAGAAATTAGCAAAATATATATAGTAAATTGAACGAAACGATCTAAACAACAGTATAAGTTTGGTATGACTATCAAAATTTGAAGATTAAAAATGTTTTGTTTGAGAATCCATTAAGAGACCAGTTACTTATAATATTTAATTGAAAATTGTAGCGAGCGGTAATACTGGTGAACCGGCTGGTCGCCAAAGGCGGCCAGTATTCAATAAATATTAAGATATTTTGTTTAGCATGTAAAATTCCAGAAGTTACCAGTCAACGACATACATTCGGGAATAACACATTCCTTCGACTTTTAAGCTAAACATTTTATATCAGCTTTCTTCTCTTTTTGAAGTATGAAAAATCTGGTTCATAGATTCTTAGGAGGATTTTCGGATTTTAAAGTATTATTTTGAGTTTTCTATCGTGTTATTAAGTGAAAATACATTTTTTAAAGAAACTCCTAGAGACGCCTACTGGTAAAGTCTCGGCTTCAGAACCGGAGGGTTTCAAGTCCGCTTCCAACAAAGAACCGTCGTGTAAGCGAGTCTGGTGCACGCTAAATCCGCGGTTAGATGAGGACATCGTCCTCTTTATCTGACAGCAGTTCAAAATTACGAGGTCCGTCCCCAAATAGCCCTAATGTTGTTTTAAAAATGGATGATTATTTAATAAGAGCTACTATAACTGACATCTGAATAATATAATTCATCCATTAGAAGGAAGTAAAATGTTTCTTTGTTCCATAGCACATTACTGATATTTAACGAAATTTTTATTCAAGATGTAAGACTTGAAAAAAGCGAAATTAAAAAATCGAAATCAATATAACAGAAATCAGAAGAGAAATGGATAATATGACACTGGAAGAAACAGCTGCAATCTTTCCGATTCTCCGATACTGGTTAAGAAAGATAAGATAAAATAAGATTTAAAAAAAAATCGTTGTACATTCCTCAGAATATTGCCATATGAATAAACATAGCGGAAACAGAGTAATTTCTGTTATTTATATTAGTATAATAGCTTTTGTATGGGAAAGATTGTTTAAGATTTTACTGGAAAGATAAAAAAAAAAAAAAAGAAGTTAGTATTCGGGCTTCAAGTGAAGGATTTTTAAATAATTTTCTTTCTCTTTGTGTACACTCGCACGATTTTGCAAAAAGGAAAGAGGCCTTTTTTCGTGAACCCTTCCCCACCTTAACGAAGATAGAAATGAGCTGTGAACATAGAATGGGAAGTCCCAGATGTTCCACTTGGATTGAGAGAAAGGTGAATTCGTATTTTTCTTATAGAAATACTATCATTTTTCACTTGTTGCATCATATAAAAAAGAGTAAATGATTAACCATTAAAATAGCTCATAATTGCTTAAATGGAGATAAAATTTAAATTATAAAATAATTTTTATTGAAAAATATTTGCAAATTGTATCATATTGTAAGATTAAATACAATAGAAAAAGTGCATAAATCTAAAGAAATGAATTAAATTTTATTATATATATATTTTTTATTATGATTCACAATTATAAGTTCAACTGGAGTAAGTGTTTTCCATATTTGTAATTGAAAGTTGCATTTACAGATAGTTCTATCTTGTTATCGAACAACTCTCTAAATATACAATTAAATAATAGCTAATTTAATTGAAAAGCATTTATTTAAGGTGTAACATTTATTCTTTGTAATCCACAAAATACATACTTTATATTTTCATATAATACATGAAATAGCTCATTTTTAAAAGAAAATTTCAGTAACAAAATATTGTAAGTACGAAATAAATATTTTCTGAAGATGCAAAATACTTTTTTAGGCCCCCAACAGGCTGTGGTTTCCTCATTGCCATCTTTCAATTTTCATTTCTTTAAAATGTTTCTTGCCTTGAAAGGCAATATTTTGGAATGCAATTATATTTTACATCTTTAAAGGTGTTTGAGCAGATATTTTTCAGTTCAAATTTTATTTATTTTGAATTTAGGCCTGTCATTTCCATACTTTTAATATTTTTATGTTTCTAAGCATCCTGCTTTTTTATGTATGAATATTGTACAATAATTTGCTACAGCTTTCTCAATATAAAAATACTAGTAAAAAGCTCAAATTTAAATTGATATACTTCATTCCATCAAAAGTTTTTCGCGAAGTTAAGGAAGTCGTAAAATCACATGGATGATAATTAAAAGTATTAGTTACAAGATAATGTTTACATTGAATTTACATGAGGTACAGATAACTCCAAAAACATACAACAATCGAAATGCATTTAATTTTCATTTTGAAATTCAGATAAGTCCTATAATTATTCTCACCCATACATAAATTAATAATTTGAATAAATACACTTGTAATACTGAACCAAGGAAAAACTTTTTCATATTTCACCGACAGTCACAAAAATTATACTAACATTATACGAATTCTTGTTGGTTTTAAAAATAACAAGTACTTGAAGATTAAAGTAGTCCTCATTATTATTATTTCTGTTTGCTTTAACATACTAGAAAACTGTTTCATTAATATATTTTCATGACTAGAAAAGTAATTTTTAATGAATTTTCTTTTGGTGTTTTTGTTCTCGGAGAATACATAGAAATGAGTCTATTCCTTCAAATGTAATGAAACATAAGTTAGAATTAATTGTATAAAACATATTTTTCTAAGTATTATAAATAGAAATCATAAATTTCATCTTGTGTTTCTTTGGAAATTTTTTAGATGTAAAATTTTAATCTGATGATAGTTGGTCAATTTACTTATGTTTTGGTTTTAAACAGCCCTTTAAGGCTCATATTAGTGGAATTAAAAATGCACTTCTTTTCATCACCTCATAGTTCTCTCCCGAATTAGTAAAATTTTCAGGTGAAAATGAAAGAAGATACTTTCAAAACACTATTGTGGTATTTAATTACATATTTATAAATACTAAACTAATAAATTAAGAACAAATTAATTTAAAAAATAATAATTTTAAATAATTAATAAAGAAACATTTATCATAAATTCCTAAAACTTTGATGTAATACAGATTAGACAGATTCTAACTATCCAAACAAATAAAAAAAACACTGCTTCTACTGAAAACGCTGTCTTATATGCATTAGAAAATGATAAAAAAATAAAATAGAAAGTTCAAAATTAATGAAAAAATAAAAATCACACAAGTCAAAATGTTTCTCTAAAATGGTTTAGAAAACAATCCCTATCAATAATGTTCTAAACATCGGTTGAACGACCATAGAAAAATAAATGAAATTTTTAATTACGGACAGATAATTGGGACTCAGAAGAAACGTAGTCAGTGTGGTATTTGATAACTGTCACGTAAACTTTAATTGACCTTATTATCAGCCACCCCCTCAAGAAACCTTTCCAAAATTCAATATTTGGCTAATTAAAAACTTCTGATGAGATATGTGACAAGGGGATCAATCAAGGCACATGACATCTATGGCTGCGCGTGCCTTCTGAAGTTTCATCCGCTATCGAATTAAGGATTGGTCTGCTATTAACGCATTCCATTGGCTGTTTGTTTATATTTTGTGCGGTCTTTCGGAGTTATAAAATGTATGATACTTTCCACAGCAGTATCCTCTTTCAGTTATTTTAATATTAAATTCATTTAATCACAATTTTAACCTAACAATAAAGCTAAGAAAAATCCTTTTAATTGTAACGAAAATTCCTTCCATGATTCAGAATAGTAACATTTTATTTAAAAAAAACATCTTAAATTTGTTATACGCTACATAAAATTGCAATGTAAAGCATTAATTTAAAAATAGCATGAAATAACCTCATTGCATAGATGTGTTTGTCATGTAATAAGGTATGCGATTTTGTATTCTTTAAAGTAGATATTTATTTCCAAGGATATGCTTATTAATACAGTACACGGTTACCTAAATAGCATACTGCTTTGTATAGTATGGTAAAATTTGACAAACAATATAATTTTACCATATTGGAACAGCTTAAAATAAGACTATTGTTCGTTCGACTTCAATTTTACATTTCAACTAGGGATTGCAATACTGGAATACCGGGATACCGAATGCCGGTATTTTGAGCCATTTGTACAATTTTGTAATATCGGTATTCACAAATTTAAATACCGTTTTTTCGGTATTTACTAGAAATTTTTAAAATTATCTCCACTATATGTTCAGGGATCGCCAACATAGCAAAATAATATACGTTTTTGCTTTTATATCTCCCTAACGGACGAAATTAATATGCAAATTAATTGCTTAAATCTATATTACCGAAACAGGGATTATCCCTGAAAGAAGATATTATATCCATAACGACTGATGGAGCAACAGTTCTGAAAAAGGTTGGAAAGTTGATTTGTGCAAATCAGCAATTGTGCTATGCTGATGGAATTCAATTAGGAGTAATAGATGTATTATACCAAAAAATAAAGAACAGAGAATCCAAATACTGTGGATATAGAAACTTCGGATTCCAACTTTGAAGAGAGTAAGAGTGTGAGTGATCTTGACAATGAAATTGTTGAAGAAGATATAGCTAATGAGGATGAAATATTAACCCATCAAGAATTGCTTCCTATAATATATAAAGTTCGAAAAAGTATTAAGATATTTAAACGTTCCCCTATAAAAAAAGGGCATATTACTAAAATATATACTAACTGAAAATAAAACAGAATATATGTTAATATTAGATTCTAAAACACGTTGGAACAGTTTATTCCAAATGATGGAACGATTTTTGAAACTGAGAAATCCAATCCAAAAAGCAATAATCGACTTAAACCTGAGAATTAATTTTTCAGATAGTGAATTCGACTTAATATCCAGAACTGTATCAGCTCTACTTCCAATAAAACTGAGTATTGAGGAATTTTGTCGGAGAGATTCTAATTTATTAACAGCTAATGCACCAATAAATTTCATGTTGCAGTCATTGAAAGAACAGCACCCATCACTATATGAAGAATTATATATTACAATGAAAAATCGCACAGAAGAAAGGCATACCGAAATAGAAAATGTATTATGGTTTTTACATAATTATAATGATTTTAAAAATTAAAATGAAAAAGAAGAAAAGAAAAAAACCAATTGAAATCTGATTAAGTTTATAGTAAATTTTCTTAAAATTTTTTACCCACAAACCTATCCACATTCAGAGGAATTCGGTTCAGTTATCGAAGATTATGATGACACTAATGTCAATAGTGAAAATGAATTGTCTCTTGAACAAAAAATATAATTCGCGATAAATAAAAAACTTCAACGAGCCAAAATACAATACAGAAATCAGCTATATCCAAAACCATCCAACGAGAAATCGATTCATTCGAAGATGAGGGATTTAGAGGTAAATACTTGCAAAAAGTATATCAACCATTGCTAACAGTACCACCAACTAGCGTTGATGTCGAAAGGGCGTTTTCGACAGCTGGTCATTTTTGAACAAAATTACTTTTCAGGTTTAATGACAGTACAATTGATGCATTATGATTTTTAAGATCACTTTTCAAAAATTTGTAATACTACAGCAGACTGAATAGTGATATTGATACTTTTTTGTGATTTAAATAAATAAGATGTTCCTTTACTTTTTTGTGATTCTTTATATGCTGTTATAATTTATAGGTTACAAATTATTTTTTGTGATATTTACACTCTCTAATAAAACTGGCAAATAAAACAAACACACACCTTTGTACCGAAATTTCTAGAAAAGAAGCAGTGTGACTCAAATTGTTCTCCGAGTCTACTCACAAAAACGGAAAAAAAAAAATGTAAATTCAGACGCATTTTTTGTATATTCCATTTGGCAAGATGTTTTTCCCTCTTCTCTTATCGAAGCTTCATTACATCATTGTATTTCACAGCTTAATTATCATAGCCTAAATTTTGCTTGGAGCTTAATAAATTAAATATAAGGCTTTTAAATCATTTTCTTTATATCTACCAAAGTTACAAATCTTCATTAAGGATGCATTATCTAATACTGTAAGTTTATTGGAAATTAAATTTTAACTAAAATTCTTCTCCCATTTTTATAATATACCAATTTGAAGCCATTGAGTAATTATAACACATATTTAAATCTTTTTAAAGTTGTAGTTTGCAAAAGTAAAATTCTATTCCAATCCATATAAATGGACTAAATATTTTAGCACATTAGGAAATATTATATTAAAACTTAAAAAAAAGAGATCGATACACTAAAAAATAGATATAATAGACAAGCTCAAATAATAGTTATTCAATTGGATCATTTTCAGAAATTTCATTATATCAATAATGAATCAAAACTCCAAATGTAATTAACTTTGGGTTTTAGAAATTGTAATTTTTAGCAGAAAAATGGAAATATATTTCTTTTAAAAAATAATAATTCCACCAAGCAAATAAGGATTTTAATTAAACAATTTTAAAACTCTTTTTTAACATCAATAATTTGAATGAAATGTTGAAAAGAATGTATGAGATGACAGAATTCAGCCATTAACATGCTAAAAAAATATATTTATATAAAATATATATATATCGCCTGATTTATTATTGATTGCCATTTATATATCTTGCCTGAATTTTCATCTTCATTTCTAATGACTTTACCAAAAGGATGATTCAATGTTTCATAGTTTGTTTCAGTTATTCAAAAGTTATTAATCAATCACTAACTCTCCTTGAAATTATGAATCCACTTTTTCACCTTTTCTTATATGTGTTTTTTTTCAGACAGAAATATAAAAATGAATTTTGTGTATTAGAAACCTACCAAACTATATATGTTACTTTAAAAATATTTGTCATAGTGTATATGTTACCGGCAAAGTATGAAATCCGGCATTCTATAGAAGGCCTAGACGTTCTATAGAATACTGAAAATGAGTCGGTAATGTACGAAACTATTCATATTTAACCTATTTCCTAGGTATTCTATAGAATGCCAAATAAGAAGCTGGTAAATTATGAAATACATCTCCGATTCGAAAATATGCTCTCTACTAGGATGGAGGAAAACCGCTGATGCTGACCGTTGGAGTAAAGGACTGCGTTTCGTCCAATTTCTGAAAAATAGAGCTTATTATTCTGGGATCAAAATAACACCATAAGAAGATCTTCTTGACTCCAACCTAAAGTAGGGATTATAATGTATTTTCTACTCGAATATATTTTAAAAGACATAAATACAGAGGAGCAGCCAGATAAAGTTAGAGAAAGAGTCCAAATAATGGAAAATGGTGAAACCAATAAGATTATGTAAGAAAAAGAGCATGCTTCAAAAAACATGGATCAGATTTCCGCTTCTGATACCTGTTGTGTGTGTTTAAAAGAAACAAGTGATGCACTTGCATGCAAAAAGTGTCGTCAAAAAATTCATACCTTCTGTGGCCATGGTAGTAAACATGGTGAAATGGATATTTTGTGCACTCTTTGTTTCAAAACTGAGATGCTATTGATGGTAAAATAAATTCTAAAATAAATCTGAAAATAAAAAAAATGAAAATGAATGTTAAACTCCCCCCACTGCTTCTTTGGGAATTATTGTGCGAATTCCTATTCCTGACGTCGACAAAGGGCGAGATGATTCGAGCAATATATTGGCAGTTGTAATAAGTGAGACAGAGGATGGTTTCTACCGACTTGGAACCAATGACCAAGAATTCGTCAAATTTATATGTGAAACAAAGTGTTAAAATACGAAATGTCTTTGCGTCAAAAATGTAATTCAAAATATCATTCAAGCCTACCATGTTGCAACAAGTAGATTAATTTTAATTTCTTATCTTTCATATGAAAATTTTGTTTCCCTTAAAAAGAAAAGGTTTCATTTTGCTTTGTACAGATTTCATTTTTCTTTACGCATCCTTATTTTTTCAGAATAACATTTACATTTTTGAGAAATGCATGTCATTTATATAATAACCTTATCATGACCTTTTTTCATACTTTACCTAAATAGCATTTGTAATTCTTTAGAATGCTTAGGTATTATATGCAATGTCTGGGAAAGTACGTAAAAATTCTCATATGTCATATTTTGCCTAAAAATGTCTTGCATTATATACAATGGCTCGGCATTCTATATAATGCCAGCGTTTCATAATCTGCCGGTAACAAATATACTTTTTAAATTAGGATATTGAATGACAGTTTTTTAACAAAAACAATGAAATCTGTTACGAATGGCAATGTCTAAGGAGTAGGTGGCGCTATGTGTATTCATTTTCATTTGTATATATTACACACTCTTTCTTGTAGTTTGTTCACTGCGGTAAACATGTGTGTTTCAGAGCTCGAATTTTTTTCCCTTAAAATGGAGTAACATAATATACAGGTCAGCTGTAGGGAGGGATTATCCTACATAGTTCAATTTTAATAAGTTATCAATGAAAAGAGTAAATGAAGTATCATGGCATCGCTACTCTAATAAAACATTTTTTTATTGTGAGGCTTTTGACATTGGTTTTATAAAATTCTTCCATCATAGATAAATAAAGATTAGAACTTTATTTTTTTCAAATAAAAATGAAACTTTAAAAAAAACTTACCAAATTTATACTATATAGTTCCTCCGTAACCCCGAAGCATTTTTTTTCCTTTCCTTCCTGAACAACTATATTGAATTCGCTTTATTTTGATTGGGGTTATCGAATTATTTACCTTAAATAGGTGGAAATCATTCAATAATCTGTCATCACAATTATTGCCAGGGGAAAAAAAAGTGAAAATCAAATATTGGGATTAAGGCATTTTCTCTTTATTTTAAACAACAGAGACTTTTTTTTTAAAAAAATCAAAAAATTACTTTGAATTTAAATGAATTCATATGTTATTCTGCTGCAATTTATTTAACAAAATAATGAATATGGTGTTAAATATGTAAATGTAAATATATATTTAGAATATATAGGAAATGTATTCGACTTTTTTTTCTGGAGCTTAGTGAGCATTGTGAAAATATAGAAATGTAATTCCAGGAAATATTTTCGGTCAAATATTATCCAAATTTACAACAGTACATTAAACAAAAGTCACCTTATTGCTTCTATTTCACAGTGGAAGAAAAAATTGTTTTCAAACGATTATGTGAAATATAAAACATTTTATAAATTTAGACCTCGGATGAATGAGAGGCATTGAAAACACATCGCAGTACTTATGCAGATGCAAATTTACTGCATTACAGTTTTGTTCGCAGAAAAAAATTATCCTTACTTTTTTATTAAAAAAATTAACTGAATGAATGAAAATAGCCAAATGAAACGCAGAAGAAGTAAGCGCCAAAGAAAGCATGCAGGAAAAAAATCAGATCAATAAATAATTCTAAAGGCAGACAAATTCAAGAAGTTTCCTAAACATAAAAATACAAATAAATAAATAAATAAAACGATATTATTGAATTAACAACAACTTTTAAGCCAAAAGATTAAAAAGAACTGCTATCAAAACGAATAAACTTTGAATAAAGTCATTTATATCTATAATCGATTTCCATCTCCTTTTCTTGACATATAAAACTGGATCTTTGCCCACATAACCATGAGATGCAAGGCAGCCATCAATAAGAACCTGCCGGCAAGAAACCACAACATTGCCACTGGGATGGAACTCGCCTGAGTGGATTATAAGTGGAGTTGCGGCATGCCTGTCCTCTTTCATTTTCCTGAAATATCAGAATGTATAGCTGTTAATTAATATTGCATGTTTATACACAATTTTTTTCATTTCGAGAAACCCCTTAATGGGATTTATAAATGTATGGTGAATGTGTCATTTCAGATGGTTTTCTCAAGTCATAAATCTTAGAGCAATAATTTTTTTTTCTTATTTATGCAAATGATAGGATGATAATTGATTAACAGAAAGTGATTGCATATCATTTATATGATTGTCTTTGTACTTTAAAGTGTGTTTGCCATGTTTATGCGTAAGATTCAATTTTATCGGTTATAATCTGAACTGTGGAATATGTTGCTTTATTGATATTAACTGTGATTATCATGTCGTAGTATAATTGTTACTTGATGGGTCGGACCGTTTTCCTGAGAGATATATGTAAATTTTGACGTGACAAAATTAAAGACATTTTAATGAGATATTTTCAATCATAATTACTTTACAATGCTAAAAATGTGAATGTTGGTATTGAAACTTGTATTGCTGTCTATTGCTCCTATTTTTCTTTGTATACAGATATCCTTAATAAATGATTTTGATTTTAACTACTTCAGTGGCTGTCAGTTATTTGGCTGAATGAGCAGTTCAGGAAGGGAGGAATAATTTTGAACATAGCCCTGAATTTGCTTATTTGTAGAATCATTTCACAATCAATCTATTAATCACATGGCCTTGTAATAGTAAAATAATATCTAACAAATAATATTTTGTAATGGATAAAAGTCTAACATTGGTTTTGAACGTAATTATAAATGATAAATAAGTACGTGATTATATGTTTTAAATAAATAAATTGGAATGCTTTCAAATTTACTGAATAAAAAGACATAGAAAAATAGGTTTGGCACATATTATTGATCCAGAGAATATTTAAATAAATAAATAAATCTGTTTTCGGTTATCAACAGTAAGAAGCAATACTGTTTCCTACAAATTGCTGTAACGTTACAATTCTTTTGAGCAGACGTTTTTCAAGATGACATCTGTATAATAAAAATGAGCAAGAAAACATTTTCATTTTTTGTTGCATTCATGATGCACATATTCATGTATGTGTGTTAAAATCCTTTGTCTAACGCTGACAGTTTCAATCATGTTAGAATTCCATTTCCTCTGTTTTATTAACCAGAAATCAACCAGAACAAATCTTATTTACTCGAATAATTTCCTGGATCTGAACGATGCAATCGTTGTGAGAACTTTTCTGAGTGTATAGCATTTTAATCTCTGCTGTTTTTACCGTCACGATGCACATTAGTTTTCTGACGCCTAAACGAAGTGTTTTTTTTAAATAAATCTAATATTTGGAGATATGGAGACTACTTCATTTATCTCACATAACAAGACAATAATCAAATGCATGATAAAATAAGATCTCAAAGAATAAACTGATGTATTAGGAATCATAGAAAATTCCATAGCTTCGTTTGTCACAACTTATATTTAATTTTTCATCCATTGAGAAGTTCCTGGAAAATATTGAGGAATATCCCAAGAAACTACAAGGGAAATTTCTAGTGTTTTTAGCATTTTGTCAATTCTGAACAGAAAACACCGAATATAAGGAAGGAAATGAGCCACTATTTTCATCCTGTAGTTTACAGTGCATGCAATTCATAATTACTCAATACAAAAAAGCAATGCAGATTATTTTTAAATATGCATGCTTTGGATTTAAAAAAATAACTGAAACAAATCTCAGCTAAATGACATTTAGAATTTCAATACACATTCGGTTTCATCGGTAAGGCCATATGACAGACAAAAAGCATGAATAAAAAAAAATCTTTAGAACTTTTAACTTTTCTGATTGCAATTTAAAGAAAGACATGCAACTAATGGGATTCATTAATTATTAAATATGTAAAGAATTTTACAAAATGTGTATCCTAAATTTTTTAATGAGTAGAAAAGTGTACACTCTTGAGAATCATAAGCTGTTTAAAAGCGGTCAAATATTAACCCTTTCCCTATAGGTACGACGTATAGAAGGCGCAAGTGGGTTTATATTTGAAGCCAAATAAAAATCAGCGAAGGTGGAAATCTCATCACTCCTCTGACCTCCAATTGTTTACACTGAACCTTGAAGCGATTCGTTCAGTCTGATTGCACATGCGAATGCATCAAACTCACTGTGGAGCATTCTGTGATTATGAGGGGACATCCGAAAACTATCACACCAGAACAATATGCAGCTGTTTTGGAAGAATCACTTTCTTAAAGCTATATTTTTTTCAGAAAAAGAATATTAAAATATTTTTGGGGACTGAGATTGATTTCAGAAAAATAATCTTTAAGCTTATTAAGTTAATAGTTTCTGACATGAATCATCAAAACAAGTGTACCATATACAAAAGCCTAGGTCAGGACCCAAAATCGGAGCACAGACTCAAAAAATGAATATGGACCACAATGGAAATGAAGCAAAAGTTGATGCAGTAGACTCTCGATTCATCTATACTGTATTATTTATAGATGGTTAACAGTGATATGTTATGTTCTTTTAAATATTGGTCGCAGCATTGCTCAATATCTAGTAGATTTGAAGAAAAATTTGTTTCCAAAGTGTCGATTTTAACAACGCTTGCACAAGTATAATATCTGCATACGAAAAGTATTTCTTTTGGCAATAAATATCGCTTACGTTAATCGCTGCCCTTATACGAAGCACCGCAAGAAACTAGATCTCAAAATAAAAATAATATGAACGATGCGCTTTTTGTAATTAAAAATTCTCTCTTTCAAAGTGTCAACAATTTACTTATAAAGCACATATTAGCATTGTGAAATTAGGGGAGTGTATTGTACCTTTGACTAATTTTCAATATTACTTTCTTATTAGCTTTGTGCGAAAGATCTCAATTCTGTTGCGAATGCAAATCTTAACACTGCTTGGTTTTGTATTTATTACATACTTTAAAAACCCCAAAACAATTACGACATATTTACCTCCCCCCAACAAACAAATAATTTTAATTAATAATTAAATTAATAATTTGTTGTTAATAATAATAACAACAAATTTAATAATTTTAATTGTTTTTTAAAAAACCTTGTACAGTGGTCAAAGTACAACAGAATGGTGAAATTTTGAAAAGGGATGCTTCACTTTTGGCTTGCACTTATTATAAAAACAATCTTAAAAAATGAATTTTATTCTCATAAAATGATACGATAGTTATTATTATTAGATCTCAAATTTTTAAATAAGAAAGCAAGTTATTTATAAGGATTTATAGTTTTCAAAAGATTTGTTTCTTTTAAAATTCTAGTTAATGATTTGTTATGTTACTAGTTAATGAAGGAGAAAACTCTTTACTGAACTTTTTAAAAACCTTTACTGAATAATTAGAAAAATTAAATTAACGCTACTTTCAGAAATGCAATTTTTTCTTAACTTTTTTTGGTTATAACAGTTGAGTTTCTTCTTAGTTTCTTTCTTTTTAGTTTTGGGAGCATCATTTGATTTTAATGCTTGAAACCTGGTTTTTCAGTAGTATTTGTAACAAACTTTGATTGAACTTTTGGTCTTTTTTCTCTTAACACTCCTATTCTTTGCTGAGTCTTACGGAGAGGCTTAACATTTTCAGGAAATATCACTGAGGATACTGATACATTTAGATTGGCTGCACTTTGGTTCAAAATCTGTGTTGAAGAACTTGTAATGGCTGAATCTTCCATGAAATCTGGAGGATTCAGCTATTGAAGGTCAGTCTGTTACAGATCATCCTACCAGTTACAGATGAAGGTAGAAATTGATCGTCGGTAAAAATATTTTCACTAAAGGGAGCGTCACTTTTAGCATCGAACCTTTTCGTGATATTATTTAAAGTCAGATTTAGTCAGCCAAATTAGTTACATATATGATAACAGGCTTATCACTATTACTTGGAGTTAAGATACAGTTGTTAATTGCCTGATTGTATTAAGTTCTTGAATGGGTCAAATACATCCCTGCCAAACAGATGCATTCAATGATTGTTATGAGGATAAACTATCATGAAAATCACACCATTCTTTTGTCTTCTCAATAATAGGATTAATGAAATCAGTTTCATGAGTTCCAAAAAGCAACACTACAGGCTTTTCAGAACCTGGTCGGATATTATCTATAAGGTGCTTAAATAACTGAAGAAAATTTATCTAGAGATCGAAGAGTAACTTAAAAGTGGAAAAGTTATCTCGTAAAAAAAGAATCCAAGAATAAAAATAAACTAAAGATTAAACTACTTAGGATTAAGATTTTGGGCACTATTGCAAATTAAATTACAAATTGAAGTATTCCTAAAATACAAAAAATGTTTTATCTTTCTTTCAAGAGTAAACTTCCAACCCACAGAGAAATGAAAGAGAAAACTTACTTTGGGTTCCCAAAACACATTTTACTCCCCATCATTATAATGGTTTTTTAAGATTGGAATGGAAGCAGATTGCAATAAGCTATATAATGAAAGGTTAAATAGAGATGCGTACACAAATTATTATTGTCCTCACAGTCTTAGAAAATGATAGAGAATGAAGTATCACTAGTTTAATGATTACTAGTTTAGTTATTAAAAAGTATTGAACTTCTGATCTGGTCAAAGGAATAACACATGAAGATGATCAAATGTACAACAGGGTACAGTTTCGCATGTATACCTCTATAATTCATTTATGGGTAGGAATAGAAAAACCAGAGTTTTCTCAAAATAAGTGCGTTCATTAATATCATTTCTTAATGGTATTACAAAATGCTATGAGACAAAGATGTAGTACAGGGTGGTTATAATTAAAGTGACCCTATTCAGACCCATTTAAAACCCGTTCTGCCTTTCATACTTTGATGAAACTTGGTACATACGTTATATAGACCATGGGAAAAAAATTTCTGCAATAAAAAAATAGTTCAATGTTTGACCACCAGGAGTAATTGTGGCGACTAAAAGACCAAAAATCTGTCAGAATCATTAATATTTATTCAGTTATGTAATGTGCTCATCCTGTGCTCCATAGACATCAATTACGTGTTGAAAGATCATTATAGCGTGTTCAATGGTAGCGAGAAGGAACTCTAGAGGGATTTCGGCAACAGGGCGTGTAATATTGCCTTTCAACTCAATAAAGTTCTACTTCCTCCTCCATAAGCGCAGTCTTTTAGGAATCCTCGCAACCAAAAGTCACAGGAATTTAAGCCGGGTGAACAATGAGACCAGGCATCCAGAAAAGCTCTTGATATTACACGATTCTCGCCAAAATAAGCATGATGTAGTTCTTTGGCTTGGTATCCAATGTGAAGGGTTGTTCCATCTTGAATGGAGACAGTATTCTACAAACATTGTCGTTTCTGTAAAGCAGGAATGGCCCGCTGTCGAATAAATTCATTACACCGTGCACTCATGACAGATCGCATTTTAAGACCTTGAGGAGTGACAGTTTCCAAGAAAAACGGTCCGAGGATAAAATCAGCAGTAAAATCATACCATACAGTCACGTAAACAGAATGCATTGGTTGCTGGTACAAGACATTATGAGGAGAAGCACCCCAGATACGGCAATTTTGATCATCAACTTCCATTCTTGCCAAAATTCTGCAAGCAAATTCATGCGTTTTTATGTGGAAGCATTTGCACCTTGAGGATCGTATAAGAATTACCATTTTAAATTGGATCGCAGAATTTTTCGTACTGTCAACCATGGAATCGCCAACTCACGTGACACCGATTGAGCACTTGCTCAAGAATAGCTGGAACTGGAGAGTCCTTCAACCACAGCAGTAATGACTTCTTCGACGATTTTATTCGCAACCGGTTTCCGTCCTCTTAGTGGCAGCACACCCATGTCTCCAGTCTCTTCAAATTTTTTCTTCAAGCCATTATTTGACGTAGGCTCTTTTCGGAATTCCACGAAGATATTGAAGCAGTGCACTTAACATTTTTACCAATAAAACTAGATATTTCTTCTGAAAGGGTATGATTAACAATGACAAAAGCACGTAGAATGATTTTTGGGCTCTGACTGCAAGTCTCTTTATAGACTTGATTAATTTGCATAAGGAATTTTTAAAAAGTTCCACCTGGTGGTCAACATTCGGGATATTATTTTCATTGCAGAAATCTTTTCCCCATGGTCTATATAATGTATATACCAAATTTCATCAAAATCCGAATGGCAGAATGGGTTCTAGAGGGATCTGAATAGGGTCACTTTAATTTTAACCACCCTGTATTTACTTTTTACTAATGAAATGAAATATTTTTATTCAACAAAGTAAGCATTTCTTTAAAATTGCAACAAATTAAATTAAGTAATGAATGATTAATATTAAAAACTTTAAAATTTTACCACCCTTTTTCGTTCTGTTTGTCACAGACAGAAGAGAACTGTCATACATGTAAACATGTAAAATATGCAGATGAGAAATGATGAAAATAAAAATATAACCTCATTCGTCCATGAAAAATCAATTCATATAGATATTGATTATTACTATTATTAGTAAACTTGAATGTTCTTATATTTTATCTCATGAGTTTAGCAATTTATTTGATGTGTTTTCGTTTATTTGATTTTAATTTTGTAAAAACTTCGCAAGTTTGAATGTTATGTAAGCACCTTTAAGTACAATTTATAAGCATAATTTATTTTTTGGAAATGAAAATTTATGTACATTTCACAATATTTTTGATTAGAAACATATTATGGGTAAAATTATATATGCGTTTTTGACAAGAAAAAGAAATTCATTTAGAATTAAGTATATATTTTGTGAGTTTGAAGTATATTGGGCAATTGCAAAAATAAAGAAGTCTTTCTTTATCCGTTTATCTTTTAATCTCATTATAACATAAAAAATAAAGGTGTGTATTGGATAGCACACAGAGTGCGTCAATCTGGTTCGCGTGTACTACAAAAGTAATTTGTGCGCAAAGGGATAAGAACATATTAATAAAATTACAGAATAAAATTGACACGGATAACTGAAGAATTATAAAAAAATTGCTTCTAAGTATTCGCAGAGAATATATATAATATGTAGAGTTTTCTAAACTAGGCAGTTTAGCAGATTTTATTATAAATATATTTGTGTAGAATAAAACATCGATTTTTGACAGATTTATATTCATTTCTGAAATAATTAACGAATAATTATCAAAATCCTGATTTTTTCGAAAGCAATTCATTTTTGCAATTCTTATAATTATCAATACAGAATATTTTAAAACATTAAATGTCTTTTCATTTTGTACACTAGATGGCAGCATGATACTCTTTGTCCGATTACGTCTCTTGAAAATGAGCATCCAAGTGAGAATTTATTTGGATGGTAGAAAAAATAAATGACGCATATTTAATTTGTCAGAATTAAATAGTAAATATTTTTTCTAGGAAATAAATAGAAAATAGCATAATTAATAAAACTTATATGCATTGTTTTGCTTAATTTTTGACTTTACCTGTGAAGTAAAATATACGACAAGTAGCTGATATGTCTTGAATTTCTCGAGATTAAAAAATCTTTTCTTGTACCGCGCTTTTAACATGGATTCCTTTCGTATAAAATATTATAATGTGAAAGTCTTTTTTATGAATTGAAATAGAAGAAACATTAAAACAAATAGAGGTTTAATTGTTTAAAGTCTTAACATTGCCCAGGAAAGGATACCCACCTACAAATTACCTTATTTCAAAATCATTTGCATTAAATTTTCTAAAAATATAATGAAAATATAATTGAAAAAAATTGAGGAAAAATAAAATTGGTATCTTTAAAAAGGCAGTTTCTTACGGATTAATTTTCGGCTAAATTTCTGTGGAAAGAAGGCAAATTATTGGATAATTTTGAACATTCTGAAGTGTTTAATTATAAATGTGGATTCAAAATGAGAAGAATACCTTACATTTTTATAAAAGAGGAGTTTAGGTGGATAACTATATTATATTTTACGATATGAATAAAAGTTCAAAATTTTATTTTAAAATTAAAAGGTCAAACATTTGTCAGCTCATAATTTCGAATCGAATATACCTAGACTTATGAAATGTAGCTTCAGAGATTCGACTTTTAAAGTAGTTTTGAAATTTGATGAGAAAAATGTGCGTTTCCTTTAGAAATTTTGAAGTTTGTCCTCATATCAATGTATAGACGGCCTCTTATAAAATTTTTCATTTATATATCTTTAAGAGTGCGTTAATCCCTTTCGAATGGTAGCTTTTTTATGATTGTACGATGATGGATGTCAGAGTAATGCTGAGTGTCTCTTTTCTTTCGCACATCTGATTCATTTGCTCGTAAGTTTATTTTTATTTTTTTAAAGTTTAATTATATTAACGTCCTCTTGTAAAGCAACACTGGGGCTATTTTTTTGTTCGTAAGGATTTTATATTTCTTGTCTCAATTTCAGTAACTGTCTTCATCTTATTTTTAGACAATGTTAAATCAATATCTTGAAACAAATGGAAACACGACAAAAATATGTATCAGGATAAAACAGAAATTAAATAAATAATAGTAGTTCAAAGTTAGCATTAACTTTATTGTATTTAATTTTTTTTTTAAATAATATCATTTGAAGAAAATATTGTGTAAAAATGAAATGATATAATTGAAATGGTAAAATTATGACTTTTAAGATAGTATTAAATTGTTTCTTGCAAGATTATTTACTCCGAAGTTATTGCAAAAAAAAAAAAAAAAAAAAAAAAAACAGTAAAAGTTTGGTATAATTTCTAAATGATTAAATATTTTATTAAATTTCTCATTATGAAAACTTAACAGTCTAGTCTTATTGAATAAACTGCAAAACTTTCTAGAAATCGACAGAGTCGTTTACAAGGACATACATAGCCACAATGACTTATTTATATTAAAATGAAAGCGATTTGAGATAAAGAAGTAAATTTATGCGATAAAAATATATTTAACGCTTGTGAACTCATATTCATTAAAGAAAAGTCAAGCACGAATTTTTATAATTTTATTATTATTTTATAAAAAGCTATTGGTTCTTGAAATTCTTACTTATTTTATAGTCAGTTAAGAACAAGATGGACTGAATAGCATATTTTTTTGTGAGAATGAAAGCCTTCTCTTTTTAAAGTATCGAAATCGTGCAAAGATGACATTTATTTATTGACGATTCCTTGCAATGAATCGATTTCATGCATAGATGCGCTTTTGAAAGAGTTTTGCATAAATTAAAAACGCTCCGAAGGGCCATAAAAAAGAAAAAAACACAATCAGTTTACAACCAAAACTTAAACACAATCATGGTTACATTTTACCGTATTCGCTAAGAAGATTAATGCATTTACCATATTGATGGATGAAGTTTCCTATTTTCTCATCTAAAAACTGTTGCCACAAGTTATGTAAGAAGGGTTTTAACTTTCCTTTGTAGCCCCTCATTAGTTTGGAATTATTATTTTGATATTCTGTAGTTCCTAAAATGTGTGTTTAGTTTTATTAGCATCCCATTTTAAAACTACATAATGACTATTTTGCATAGTTTAGAGACGTGGTGAAATGATGATAACTAAGACACCACACAAAATACGAGGTTCTTTGATACACGACGATGGATTCAAGATGAACTAGCCTTGCACGCAGAGCGAATAGTTTTTGGAATAGGACATCTTGAATGGTTGAAGTTCTCCCATCAGGTCACCCTTGAGGACGATGAAATCCTCCAAATAGTATTACCAACCTGGAGGTTTGTAAGCCCACCAGAAATCTATAATAAGATTAGTGAATCAGAATTGAAGTCAGGAAAATAAGATTAAGATCTCGAACTTGATGAATTCATATCGATTTTGTTTCTTCTGTCCTCTGTTGTGCCTTATTTATTTCTGCCTCTAATGAATGGTTTTAAAATATTCACATTATAGTCTTTTTTGTGAAAACGATCTAAGATTGATTTTTCCTTCAGTTCATTTGGTTCAATAAATTCCTTGAGTTTTCAACATTGTGAACTCTCATCGTCTGCGTGATTACATTTTGCTCCTCTTAGTTAAGATTCAATAAAAGGAAAGATACTAGGTAAAACAATGAGTAATAAAATGATCTAAAAATTTTAATATTCATTTAAAAAACTGTTTTTTTGTTAATTTAAATCAACACTAATTTTCAAAATCTAGGTAACCAATTTCATTATATAGGGCAGCATTTATTTCTGCCAACTTAAATTATTTGTAAGAATTTATAACTTAAGTAGTATTTATTTTCTTTCTGCATTATTAATTAAATAAAAAGGGCTATTGCAATATATTTTGGATTTATTTTTTCAAGTTTCTAATACTAATAGTTTAAGGAATCATAATTTGTTTGCATGTTATGAGAAAAAATGATATGGAGCTGAATTTATTTTCAACCAAAAGAAAATGCTTTTTATTTACAGCAATTATAACAAGCAACAAATAAAAACAATTTTTTATTTGGTGCTTGAATTTTAAAAAAAATCTCATTTTGATTATATTCGGTGTGCTGGCTTCGAATTTGAAAGCAATATTTTTTGTTATATATATTTTCTGAGATTTATTGTATCTAAATCATAAAGTATTTAAGAGCAAGTTATTCCTCTAAAGAATCACCACATGGAAAGAAAAAATAAAGAACATTAATATTTGTTCTTAAACAGAAAGACCTATGATGAATCATTAATTCTATATCTTTGGCCATGGAGATGACTAAGACTTCGATGGATAATTTGTGCGGATTTAAAAATGATTAAAGAGGTTTTTTTCTTGGTCATCAAGAGGGTCCTATGAAATATTTTTCTCCTTGTGTTTATACCAGGGCCAAATAAAAGTGTAAGATATCAGAATCAAATAATATTGTTACGTTAGAAAAGAGCGTCCTACGAGAGAAAGTTGCAGGTAAAAGATGTGTCACTTCTGAACCCTTGGTCGGAAGACAGAATTATCTTGGCACAATTACATATAAAGCTATAGTTAATGCAACTGTTTTATGAAAGTTCTTGATCAGGGTAGCCTTGTTTTGTAAACAAAGGTCATAGTTTTGTTTTTAAATAACATAGATAAAAGACAGTTTCAAAATTTTGAAAACATCAGCCAATTTATAATTTTTATCGTAAGAATTATTCCCGGGACATTGGAATCAGTAGCATAAGACTACTTTGTTTTCTGGAGATTTCTGTTTGCAGATCATATTTAATTACAATCGATTGTGAGTGTCGATAAAATATTGCACACTTTCTTTCTGAATTAAAAATTGAAAAAAGATAAAACCGAATGAACGCCAATATGAGGGGCATCAGTCGAGCATGAAATTAATAATTAAAATATCCGTATTAATTAGATAAATAACATTCTTAAAGCGGGCAAATTGCAAATTCATAGCTCGAATCCAATGCAAAACGATCATGAAATGCCGTGAATTATGCCACTCGAATTACGAGAATGTCCACAGAATTAGCATTAATCAGTATTAAAACCTCAGGACAATAAATAATGCTAATTTTAGAAACACCTATTAACGAATGTAGCCTATTTTTTTTAATGAATTCTGTAAAGTGAAAGTAGTTTGAGTTTCAGCTGCCAAATTTATTGGTAGGCTTGTCGATAAATTTGGCGTCGCGAAATTTCTATTGCGTTTCAGAAAATTCGGGAGTTTTCCGGAAGTATGCAGAAACCTGATAGCAATCGCCGAAGTCCTTTTACAGAAAAAAATAAGTACTCTGTCATAGACGTATTTTCTGACAGCTACGAAAGTGCTAAACTTGGCCGAGAATCTGAGCCGATTTGCCGCCCGCCTGACGTTTATGAATTTCTCCCGTGCTTTATAAATGAGTTAATGCGTTGTTATTGTACTCCATTGAAGATTGCATTGGTTTTAGCTTATTAACTATTAATATTTGTAAATACATTTTTGTTTAAATTGTCTTAATCAAATTCCATTCAATCCACGACCCCTTCCATAACCTTTATATCATTCTTGCAAACTTCTTCCTGGAGGGGAGATGGGGAGATGGTTGATAAAACAAACAGGTTAGAAATCTTGCAGATGTTAATATAATATTTTGAAATTGAAGCATGCCACACTGAAGTGATAAAATTTATGGAATAGCGAAATGCAAATATACAGATAGTAGTACTATCGCATACAAAATGTGTAATTGGGCAGTGCCGTAACAAGGTTTTCATTTGCATTCAAGTGATTCACGTGAAAAGGTTTCGAACATAATTATGACCACACAACGGGACCTTGAACACGGAATGGTAGGTGGAGCTAGACTTATGGTACACTTCCTTTCGGAAATCGTTTGGGAATACAGCATTCTAAGATCCATAATGTCAAGAAATTGCCGAGAATGCCTAATTTCAGGTATAATCTCTCATTATGAATAACGCCGTAGCCGACCGCCTGCCTTTAAGGACCTATATTAGCGAAGTGCGCGTAGAATTGTTAGTGATAACAGATAGCAACACATCATGAAATAACCACAAGAATCAATGTGGGGCATACGACGCACTTGTCCGTTAAGACAATGTGGCAAAATATGATTTTAGTGAGCTATGGCAGCAGAAAATCAACCCCAGTGCCTTTACTAACAGCATGACATCGTTTGCAGTACCTGTCCTGGACTCTTGACCATATCAGTTGCACCCTAGACGACTGAAAAATCGGGGCTTTGTTAACCCTCTGACAGAGAAATTTTTAAAAATCCGTATTTAGATGCGACGTTTTTAAAAAAGTTCAAATATTTTTTTAAACAAAGTGAATTGATATAAGTTGTACGACATGTATATAATAAAAATATAATATGACATAATAAAAATCCGTAATCTTAAAAATAAACACATTAAACTAATAAAAATGCAGGATGCAATAGAAAATGAATTGATTGCCAACCCACCGAAATTGCGGGATAAGCAGCTGGAGGGTTAAAAGAGTCACGATTTCAGTTGGTAATATTTGATGGTAGGGTTCGAGAGTGGTACATGCCCCACGAAGCCATGGATCCAAGTTTTCAATAAGGCACTTTGCAAACTGGTGGTGGATACATAAGGGTGTGGGCTGTTTTCACATGAAATGGATTGGGTTTTCTGGTCCGACAGAATCGATCATTGACTTTAAATGATTATGTTCAACTAATTTGAGAAAACTTACAGCCCTTCATGGACTTCATGTACCAACAAAACGATGGAATTTTTATGGATGTCAATGCGTTCTATCACAGGGCCACAACTGTTCGCGATTGATTTGAATAAAGTTCTGGAGGATCCTTGCAAATGATTTGGTCTCCTAGATGGCGAAGTCTGAATCCCATTGAATGTTTATGGGATGTAATCGAGAGATCAGTTGAAGGAAAAAATCATGCAATGTCAACAATTTCGTAATTATGGACGTCAAAAGTGGCAGCACGGCTCACTATTTCTGCAAGAGATTTGCAACGACATGTGAAGCAAATGTCACATTGCTGCACTTCGCCGAGAAAAAGGAGATCCGACACCTTATTAGTAGGTATCCCATATTTGTATATATTTTTTCCTTAATGTAAACCTGGAATTTCAGCAGCATCAATAATTGAAAAATCTTTTTTTTCCTATTTCATGAAAGTTACCCTTAAAAATATTTGTAAATACCAGCAATATTTGATTACTGTGATTAGTTTATTTTAATTCGACGACATTTGGGAAACAGAGCTAATTTGCATAAATTGCTTGGCTAAGCAAATCGATTAATCTTTTTATAAAAAACTTTGATTTGTTTAAGTTGATAAATCAGCGAAACAACTGAAAAATTTTCAATACATTACCATAAAATTAGCTATTTATATTAGCTATTATTATTAGAATTACCAATATAAAATATTTTACTAAAACCAACTACATCACTTTTAAAGATTTATATAGAGGTAACGAAACAAAGCGTTGATGATTTGCAAGAAATTCTAATTGTATTTATCAAATTTTTATACAACAATTGAGACGAATTATTCACGCTTTTAATATAAGCATAGAATATCTCATAAAACAAAGATGGAAGATCTTTTTCTGAATACGACTTTCAGTCGAAAATCTGAATTGACAAGTGGAGAAATTATTTTTTCGATTACTTCTACATGGCATACTTTTAAAATGAGGATTCTAACGTAGAGAAAGAACGACATTCTGCTCATTTCAAGAAGCTGAAAGGAAAAAAAAAATGTCAATTCTTTTTTCTTTTCAAGTTAGTAATCTATTATTTTCTTTCATTAGGAAGAAATAACATATATGTGATACAATAAGATAGGAGTGATTAAGATGTAATGATTGAACACATCTACAAAGCAATGGATTTTATCCAGTAATTGGAATAAAAATCGAATGTTTTCGAATCATTAGTCAATATGCGAGAGAAAATCTGTTAACTCTTTCGTCCCTAATGGGCTGAGACGTCCCGGAGATCAGACTTGATTCCCTATTGGGTAAATAAATATTTTTTTAACAATGAATATCGTAGAAAGAACCTTTTAACATGGGATTTAAAATCTTAATCATGCCAAAGTCGGCTTGAAAGGGTTAAACTTAATACTGGTGAAATAAGGAAACTCTTAATTTATATTGCCGCAATAAAATAAAAACTATTTTACAAAAGCGAAGTTTTATTTTGAAAACACTGTATAAAAAGAGAAAAGGACAAGTGTGGAGTTAATATTTTCATCCTTGCATTTAACATCTTTGCTTAACAATTATTTTTCCTATTACTGACCTAAGATGGATGTCAATAATAACGGATCTAACAGAAAATTTTATAAATGAAAATAAATACTCAACTTATAAGTACTTTCTAGTTTGAAAATAATTTCCTATGCCAATTTTCAAAAAATTCCAACCTGGCTGACAAATATTTGTAAAAAAAATAATAAATTTAACTGAAATCAATGATGCCTCTAAATGACCCATTGGCTCTCGATCGTCTCCATTTTCCTATGGTTTGGTAATTTTCTGTGTCTATAGAGAAAATTTTTCGCCTAAGTAATCAGAATCTTGAAATATTATTTCAGATTCAATTCTAAGGCTTTTTTTCCATGCATTTCGTACTTTATCCAGTTTCTTCTAAACTCGAATTGTCCTTGTTACATGTCAGAAAGAGCGTTAAAACTTGCTTTTACAACTGCCTTGGATCAGAATGTTTCTATTGAAAATTCTGTTACATATTGTTATATTTACTGGTAGCAAAGATATTTGTTGTGGGTAGCGAGTTAAGTGCAACACAGTAATCTCCGTAAACAAAACAATTTGGTTATGTCTTGTATCATTTTTATAGTAATGAGTTGATTTGTTTGACTGTCTTCTTATTATAAATTATACTTGGGATATTTTTTGGATATTGAACATTAGGAAATGAAGTGAAGAGAACGATACTTGCACCATCAAACTATTCGTTAGATTTCTACATTACACTCATTTCAAAGCGTTCGATCCATGAAAACCGATTTATATTAGGTCTATATATAAAATAAATATCAAATTTAAGACTCATTATTTTTTATCTCCAATCTTCATCTAGTCGCCTAGTTTCACCTTTACAGAAACAGCAAGCACTACAGAAAGGTCAAAGTGAATGACACCTAAAATCGTGGAAATTTTTTTAACATTATTAATACTTGAAAGCAGCATTATTTTCAAACAATGAAACCCGAACAGTATTAAACAACCGTATGTCTTAATACATGAAAACTGTTAACTTCTCAGCGTACGAAATGTTAAAATTTTTTTTTTCTGTTTGCAAGATTTTTATTCGAGCTTCCAGAATTTTCTCTTTTCATATCGAAATTTATATTACTGGGCAAGCTCTAACTACACTTTGAAGAACTAGTTATATGCATTGTATATGATACCCTTTTGTATTCAGGTTTCAAAAAGAAAGTGGTTTGGTACGAAAGATCGAATGGTATCTACAAATAAGTTGAATTGAATGGACCTTGGGGTTGCCATAAAATGAAACCTCTGCAGATATTTCTTATTTCCTTTAGTTAAAATTCAAAACTTTAGAGGAACTATGACTATGTCCTTTTTCATGAGGAAAAGAATCATTTATTGAGTAGTCATTGAACTTGCGTTTTCTTTTCTTTCTTTCTTTTTTTTGTTTTGAAAATCGATTATTTTTGATGATACTTCAACAATATGTGAA